>JAQQSZ010018427.1:0-10578 GCA_028646595.1 Phalanger gymnotis | reverse complement strand
AAATGTTAAAAATAATTCATTTTTAAAAAATGAAAGATTGAAATGTGAGTCAGACCAATTCATTATGGAGGAAGGATGGATAGAAAGGCACAGTAGTCAAAGACTAACAATTGTTTACACTGGGTGTGAGATTACTGCTGTGCAGTAAGACAAGGTTTTTTCAGGTACCCCTCTAGTGTTATTTTATTAGACTTTACAATTTGAAGATATATAAACTAGTTTTTTTCTTTTTTGTAATTTTAATTACTTTTGTATATGCATTGAGGGGTGTGTTGGAGGTGGTGGTTAAGGTTTTGCTGAGAAGCAACCACCCATTCTGCAATCTTGTTATAGTAAGCAAATTCTTTTATACTAAATGTCCAGCTATCTTGGCAGTAGATTGCTGGATTTCAAATTCTTGAACTTTCTGATATATCTCATCCCCAAATATCCCTGATTGATAGAGTTTTTCCTTTACTTGACAATAGCATTTTCCCTATTAATTCTGCCACCTTTTCTTTCTTATTTAAAAAAAAAGCTGGTGGATCATTTTGTAAAATTGTGAATTCTATATCATTATCCTTTCAGAAGGTTGCTGCTAGTTTAAGATTACTTCTGGAAATGCTGCTCTCATTTTTTCTCAACAGTTATTTGCTTAATAAAGAGCTTTTTAATCTGACACTTAATCCTTAGAAAGATTGTGGCTGTGTAAAAGGTGTAATAGTAAGCCTGTGCTTCAGTATTTTAGTAATAGAAATTTCTCTTTCCAGTCTTATAATTCCCACAATATGGTGCTGATGCTATACATGTGGATATGTATATGTGTTCTAGCTTGCATTTTTTATTAGATGTGTAAAAGCTAAGTCAGTGATGCAAAGCTTCTGGTGGTTCAGGCTTAATTCATTTCAACTTTCTTACAGTGGGTTCCTATGGTCCTTGTAGCTTATCAGACTAATTAAGTATAACTTTGAATCTTAATAAAAAGACCAATGTTGTTATCTTCTTATAACAGTATGTTGTACATCCATTTTTGAAAGCTTAGGAGTGGGGAAATGGTGGGTGGAGCAAGAAGGAAAAAAGGCATGCATGCTAAAGAAAACTAGTTGATTTTGGCCTATTTTGTTATTGTGAACATTAATCATTTCTTTGAGGTATTTGAGGAGTGGTGTCCAACGTTGAGTAAAGGAGAGATTTAGTGGTGTGAATATAGAAGACAATAATAATTGTCTTGAATAAGAGAGACAAAATTTCCAGGTGTTAACAATCCACATATTAATTAGGCTAGCTAACAATCAATAAATTGATGGTCACCAGTTTTTCTTGGTAACCAGAGATGCCAAGAGAGACTCTGAAACACCTTAACTCAGGTGTGTTCCTTCTGACAGGAAACTTCCTTGACAAGTGATACAATAAGAAGGATGTGTTCTATTTTTGCTTTGCCTTCTTGTCCTTGAACTTAAGGTCAATTTTCCTTTATAATTTCTCATAATATTGTATCAAGATTCTTATTTTTATCATACTTTTCAGGTGGTCTAACTATTCTTATATTGTTTTTCCTCAATATGTTCTTCAGATCAGTTGTTTTTCTAATGAGATGTTTCACTTTCTTTTCTATTTTTCATTCCTCTGGTTTTGTTTTATTATTTCTTGATATCTTATAACATCGTTAGCTTCCCCTGACACAATTCTAGTTTTCAAGGAATTATTTTCTTCTTTAAGTTTCTATTTTTCTATGTTTCTGGCTGGTTGACTTTCTTTTCATAATTTTCATGATTTTCTTGGATTGCTCTTATGTTTTTTCTATTTTTTCTTCTAACTCTCTTATTTGATTTTAAAGTCTTTTTTAATTCTTCCAAGAAATTTTTTGGGGGGCTTAGGACCATGTGCCATTTCTCATTGAAAAAGTAGTGGCTTTTTTTTTTAGCTTCACTATCTTCCTCTGAATATGAACCCAGATCTTCTCTATCCCCATAGTAGCTATCTATGGTTGTTTTTTTCTCCTTTGTTTACTTATTTTTATTTTTATGTGTTTTTATTTCATTTTAGCAGGTTATTACTATAATCGAGTTCTAGTCAAAGATGTGGAGAATGATGCTCCAAGCCTCACATCCTTCTTATTGTTTTTTTTTTCCTGAGGTGTGTCCTGGGACTTAGCCTTAGACACTCCTCTGTACTAAGCCACAGCCAGGGCACCAAGCCACATTGTCCCACAAAAGCTCTTGCTATCTGTGGTCTGTTCAATAGCTACAAACTATAGCTGTCCTCTCTACCCTGGAACTGAAACCAGGAGTAAGTCATTGGGTTTGCTGAACAACAATACATGCTAAAATTATAAAGGAAATATTCAGTGGAATGAATATAGTCTAAGATATGGTTGAAAGGTAGGATTTGACAAACCCTCTTTCAGAGGTGCGGGATAAGATTTCACAGATTTCAAGACTTAGAAGAATGGGGAAAAATAAATTTCCTCAAGAGAGAAGGGTAAATAGCCAGCAGATTCAAAGTCAGAATAGAGTGGCAAGGATCTTAATTAATTTCTTAATTAATTAATTAATTTCTTAATGTTTACTGCTCTATTGAAAGAAGGGGGAGATTTTAGAAGAATATATGGCATTCCAACAAATGAGCTATACAAAATGTACCAAGATAAGGGGCTTAATAGCAAATGAAAGAGAGAAGTAGGAACTGCCCCTACAAATCCTACAGATCTTGAATCCTTATAACCAAGTGAGTAACACCTTCAAGGAGACTAGGGAATAGGCTGAGCCCCAGCTTGGATTACAGAAACACACAGAAGGAATTACAAACACCATTTTAATCTGACTATATATTGGAAAAATTGATCAAGTACTATACCCAGGGCACTGATCAACACTGGGACAGAGGCCACCTTGATTTATGGAAACCCTGACAAATTTTAGCATGTAACTGTGATGGAAACATCACAGGAGTAGGAGGGGCTGAAACATCAGCCAAACAATTGAAAGTGATGATGAAAATTGGACAATTGCATAAGAAAGAATATACCATGGTCATTGTAACCATTCCTGAATACATCATTGGAAGAGATATATCAAAAGGTATGACTCTGAATTTGCCTGAGGGGAAATATCAATTTGCAGTAAGGAAGATAGAAATTAATACAGTTTAGTGGGAAAAATAAAAATGAACCGAATTGCTTTACCTGAACCTTATAAAGTCATGACTTTGAAGCAGTATTGTGTGCCAGGTGGGCAAGATGAAACTGCCAGTACTATAAAGGAATATGTTGAAATAGGAGTGTTTAGTCCCTACAACCACTCAGTGGAATAATCCTGTATGGCCAGCATGAAAGTCAGATGGAACATGGAGAATGACAGTGGATTATAGACAATTGAATAAAGTGACTCCTCCCTTGTATGCTGCTGTTCCAGATATTGTTACCTTAATAGAAAGGATCCAGAAATATTATGGGACTTGGTGCACAGTTGTTGATTTGGCCAATGCTTTCTTTATGATCCCAATAGGCTCCAAACAATGGGGCCAATTTGCTTTCACATGGCAGGGCCAACAATATACTTTTACATGATTGCCACAAGGATATCTGCATAGTCCAAATATTTGTCATAGGATTGTAGCTGAACATTTGGATGAAGTAAAGTTACCTGGTATACAGCTTACCTACTGCATAGAGGATATTATGACGCAGGGAGAAAATGTAAAAGAAGTGGAAAGGAGTTTGATACTTTTAATTGAGCATATGAAAAGCAAAGGAGGGAAATTAACCCTGCAAAGATTCAAGGGCCAGCTCAAATTGTAAAGTTTTTGGATATACGATGGAATAAAGGACTGTGAGAAATTCTCCCACAAGCTAGACAGAAGATTCAAGATTTTCCTATCCCCGCCAATAAGAAAGAAGCCCAAAAGTTCATAGGACTGTTTGGGTACTAGAGGCACCACATTCCACATCTTGGACAGATTTTAAAATCCTTACATAAAGTTTCCAGGAAAAAATATGAATTTGCCTGGGGACTTGAACAGACAAGGCTTTTGAAGAAACTAAAGCTGCTATCAATTGGCTCTGGATTTATGGCCTATGCAAAGTGGGCCCATGGAATTTCAAGTGACTATACAAGATGACTATGTGAATTGGAGTTTATGGCAGAAACAACAAAGCCAAAATGTACCCTTAGGGCTTCGGTCAAGGAAACTACCTTCATCTGGATTACAATATACACTTTTTGAAAAGCAGTTGTTAGCTGCATATTGGGCTTTGGTAGAGTCTGTCATCTGACTCTGGGCCATGAAGTGATATGAAGGCCTAGAATCCCAATTATGACTTGGGTAATGAGTACCACAGCATCTCACAGAATTGGACATGAGCAAGAGGCTAGCATAATTAAATGGAAATGATATGTTCAGAATAGATCAAAAACAGGCAAAAGTGGAGTTTTTGCTCTACATGAATCTATAGCAAGCATTGACATTGACAGAAATGACAAACCCTCTGAATCAAGGGAACAGTTGGTAAAATCTTTGGTAAAATGGAGTGACAGATATGATGGACTGACTGAAGAACAGAAGAAACATGCATGGTTTACTGATGGGACAGCAAAATATTTGGGTCACATTGGAAAACAGTAGCCTCTAACTCATGTACTAAGAGAACTTTGGAAAGTACTGGGATAGGTGGACATAGCCAATATGTTGAACTTATGGCAGTACATCGAACTATTAAAACAGAAAGGAGGATAGTGTCATATTTGCTGGTTAGTGGGCACTAGATAATGGATTAGCTATGTGGATGCCCATGTAGAAAAACCAAAATTTGGAAATTCATGGTAAACAAGTTTGGGGCAAAAACTATTGGAAGATATATGGGACATGTCTTTGGTTACTAATTTGTCAGTTTTTCATGTAGACACTCACATAGCCCTCACTATGTCAGAATGTGAGTATAATGCACATGCTGATAGACTAGCAAAGATTGCTACTGAACATATTGTCCCTACTCTGACACCAACTGATGATCTGGTACTAGTAAAATGGGTCCACCAAATGACTGGCCATTTAGGGATCCAAGTCACATACTGGTGGGCACAAGATCAAGGTATTAGTAGCTCTTATTCACTGGTAAAGCAAATAACAGAGCAGTGTCATGTATGTCAATTGGAAAAGGAATGGACTGTTCCTTGGATAGTAACTGGAGAAACAGCAAGACGAAAAGTTCCAGCCCAGATATGGCAGATAAGTTATATTGGACCACTACCTCAAGATAAAAGATGTAAATTTATATGTACTTGTCTTGGCACCTATTCAGGTGTACTAGTGGCTTGTCCGTATAAGAATGCAACCCACAAAAACACACCTGTAAAACTCTAGATATTATAAGTCTATATTATGGAACTCCAATGCAAATTCAAAGTGACAATGGGTCACATTTCAAAGGTAATGAGATGAAGAGATATAGTGTATTGAAAAATATACAGTGGATATATCATATCCCATGTTATCTACAAGCATCCGGGTTGATAGAAAGAATGAATGGATTGTTGAAAGAACAATAAAGAAAGTTAAGTTCTAATAATTTGTACCAACATTGGAAGGATAATTTGTTCACTGCTTTAGGTAATTTGAATAATAGACCATTGGGAGGAAGTATGCCTCTAGCCAGAATGATGACTCCAGATCTGCACATTAGAAGACAACAAACACATAAGATCCAAAATATTGAGTACTGGACTACGAGGGAAGATGTCCCACCACCATATTCAGGAATACCTGGTTTGGCAGTATATGATTTACATTGTTTAGAGAACTTTTAGTTGGATAGAAAATACATAAGAAAAATCTCTTTTGGGATATGTATGGGAATCCCTATGAATCATTTTGGATAGATATTACCTAAACCAGGATTAGCAGCTCAGGGAATACATGTATTGGCTAGAGGGATAGATTCTAGTTATCAAGAAAAATTACTGTGACACTCTAGAATTTAGGTGAAGAACCTATATAGTTGTGTAAAAATGACAGAATAGTTCAATTGATTATTATTCCTTGTGAAACAGTACCTCTTGTGAAAACTGACCCTCCTTCCAAAATAATTGTCAGAGGAAAGGAAGGATTTGCTTCTACTGATAGAATAAAATTGGGAGCTAAAGTATGGGTAAAATGGAAGCTGGACGATGTTCCAAAGGCTGCAGAAATTATAGCACATAGGAAAGACAGTACTGTAACAGTAGTCTACCCAGGAGAAAATCATTATGAAATTGTACCCTTAACTCATGTATTCTATTGTGAAAGAGGCTATGATAGTCTCTTTGTTTCTTTTTGGCTTTTGTCTCTTAAATTTTTTTGTGAGATTTGTTTCCTGCAGGCTTAGTATCATCTACTTGCAGATGCCTGATTGCTTAAATCAGATGTCACCCTCTGATGTGCTTGGATGTCACCTCTGGACCTGTCTGCAACTGTGATGTTTCATTTTTGGACCTATTCATGACTGTGATGCATCATCCCTGCACCTGGTGTCAACTGAGTTCAAGATACCAGCTTCCTACATAACTGACATCTTGAATAGGACTCTTTACCTTTTGGGGGCAGGCACAGCTCTATGTCCAATTTCAGCAGGAAGAAGCTTTGGAGGACAAGACCTGTGTGGGATGTAAGAACCTCGCCAATTAAATTTATGATAAGGAGCCATCTCAGGGTGGGAACAGAAATAATTTTATTCAGTTCTTGAGAATTGGCCCTCCTGTGCTAGCACAGCACAGAACCATGCAAAGGAGGCTCTTTACAAGGAGCAAAGCACCCATAATTATACTTAACACAAGAGAATTCCCGCCTGCCTCTGACTCTTCTCACCACTGGCTGGGAGGTGGGCTTACAATCTGAGCACGAAAGCTAGACAAAGAACCAAGAAATTGAGGCACAGAAACTCCAATTCCCATTCCCTTGGTTAATGATTACAACTGAGGTGACATCTATAAATCTGAAGAAGGAGAATAGGATAAGGAGAGGGGGAGACTCTCTCCATTCTTCTACAGTACTTTTACAGTAAAGGAAAACAGGTCACAGTGACCCCATTCTTACTGAGCAAATCTTTAAACCAGAACCAGAACAGAAAGAATAGAAAAGTTTCAGGGTAAACTTTCCCAGAGGCTGAGCCATCAGACTCTCACAGCCTCCGATTTTTTTTCACTCCCCTTCTTCTTGATTCACTTCCCTATTTCTTGATTTTTAAAATTTTTAAAGTTTTCCTAGTTGAGTACACCTGAAAGTATAGATATAGATTTATATTTATACATATCTTCCCTGTGAAGTCTTCACATTTTATTTACCTCACACAATTCCCCCTACTTCTTGACACTATTTTGAAGACTTCACACACCATTGCTGATATGTATTATCCACCCATCTAACTTCTTCATTTATCACACCTTTATACCACATTTTCTTTCCATCCTGCTGGTATCCCCATTACCCTTTTAATAAACATGGAAAAGATTGATCAACATATTGACAAATCAAAGGGGGCAGTCCCCTTTATAAGTACAAATAAAGAGACCCAAAAGAAAACTACAATTGTCCCTTTAAATTTCAAAAGTCTCTTCCATACAGCTATCTGGCAAGGAGCATCAATGAGGTCTTCTGGTCCTTGGTTGTTTCAGCCACTTCCACAGCTTCTTCTTGTAGGAACCAGCTTTCTGTCCATTCTCCTACAAAAGTTACCTTAACACAATTTTGAGTTACCATTTCTAATAATTATACCCTGATCATTTTTACAAATTCGAAATTGAAACCTTAGCCAATTGCCAACTTAAGAAATTCACATCAGAACCCAAATTCTCATACTTTACATTGACTCATTATTAATTTCTCTACCAAGAGGATAAGACTCCAGTACATACATAAATATATTAAATAACCATTTTTTAAAAACAGTAGATATAAATCTTAATCTTTTATTCATGCCATGTTCCTTTGATGGCATTACAAAATAAACCACAAACTATTATTCTTTTAATATTATTATTTATAACAAAACCTTAGACAAGCTTGATGTTAACTAAATAACAAAATAATATTTTCACAAGCCCTTGACATAATAATTGTTTCCATACCACTAACAAAAATATAAACTAGCCTCACTTATACAGGGCCACACACAGGAACACTATTCCCAGGCCTATGGTAACCGAAGATGTTCCATAATCAATTATTTTAATAGATTTGTTACTGTACTTACAAAACCTTCTGATTATAGAAATTTGTCACCAAGAGGGTTGGGACTTGGGATCATATTTTCCCCAGCTTCCTATCAACTCCAGATGGAGGTTGTGTCAAACTGCAAGCTGCATTGAGCCAGGCCCAGTCTGCCAGGTTTCAGTTAAGGAGATCAAGTCAAGAGGGTCTCACCTCAGCACATGCTGAACTTTGCCCTCTCAACTTTGCCAAAAAATCATACTTCCAGCTCATGCCTGCCCTTCCGCAGGGCTGTTGGCATCCTGGATCAGCCTTCCTTGATACTCACACCTGCAGTTAGACTCAGAAAAACAGTCAGTTAATAGTCCCGTTAAGTCTTTGAATAGCAAGTTCCAACAATTGGTTTAGAATACAGAATATATATAGAGTATAGAATATAATTATGAACTCACATTGCTTAAGGAACATCCTTAAAGCTAGCTCTAAGTAGCTTGCACGCATTTCCTCCCTTGTTCATAAAATCTTCCCATTAATATCGTGTTATTGCTTTAACACATTTGCATCAGTTTCTCCTCTTTTTCTATTCTCCTCTAATTATACCTAATCTGAAAGAATTGAACCACATATCTTTATCTTTATGTTTTAGATGATGGAATGAATTCAAATCCACATTTAGCTTTTCTTATGAATACAAAAATATTCTACAACTTATCTCTCTTAGAGAGACTTACTTTGAAATTCTTTTTTCCTGAACTGCATATGTCTCTGATTTAGTTCCAGTGATTAATCACTGGTAATCAATTACCATTTGTAGTAATACCAAATTGCTCTTATACCACTTTAAAACACTTAACCTTATCCTACATCGATATAATGCAATGTTAAATCCCAGCCTTAATCTGTAAGATAGTAATTCAGCACCACATTCATATCCTTCTCCTTTTATCCAGCTGGTCCCATTAATATTAAAAAAAATGTTATCCTTCACATGACTATACAAGAGTACCAATTTACCCAATTATTTGACTAAAAACAACAAAATTTCACATATTTGCATTAATCTAATTTTTCCATTTCCTCCCATAAAACCTTCTAGGTCTTTGGGTATCACAACTTCACAATAATAGCATTTTCTGACAAATACCTTTCCTTTTTAAAGCTTTACCAGGACCTCACAATCAAATTTTAATTTTTAAAAGAATTTCCTAAAAGCCAATTACTAAAAATTAGTCCTACTGACTTTAAAAGCCAGGTTCAGAGGTCAGCTAGTTTCTGACCCCACTGTTCTCTCTCTTTCAGTAAAACTTCCTGGCTTTCCCAACTTATTGTACAAATAGCGATCCCAGTAACTGCGGCTACAAAACCTGAAAGTTTATAATATCTTAAATTAAACTTCTTTAAAAGACATGGTCAAATAAAATACCTTTCCTAATCCTTCATTATTTTAACAGTACAATTGTCAACCTAACAACACTTAGAGATATTGCCTCTCTAGCAACACAGATGTAATTAATTATCAATCTGGCTGGATGTGTTTCCACCTTCATCTTATCACTATTGACATAAACTTCACATCTGAGAAAATCCACATATAAAGCAATTATATTTAACTTAAACGTTTGTTTTGGCCAATCACTATGCCAAATACTTTTATGATTATGTGATTCCCATATTATTTCTAGGCGTGAATTCCACCCTCATCCCCTCACTGAACAATGAATTAACTTTCTTAGGGCCACACAATTCTAATACCCCTGACCCTTAAAAAAATTATTATCCACAATTTCATATATTTCCTTAATTTTTCAGCTCCCCATTCATGTCCACATTTTCTTGCGAAAGTTTTACAAACAATTTTGAATCATCTGTTATAACCAGGTCAGTTTAAAGTGACATACTGGACCAATATTATTAAATTTAATAGAACTCATTCACAGATCTACTCCAAAGGGTAGGTGGACAAATCTCATCCACCTCTCTATAACTTCATTTATTGGGTTTTTAACTCAGGCTATCAAGCCTTTTACCCTAAACTGCCTGCTCCAGATTTTTTTTTTTTATCACAGTCTCTCCTTGCCTTTTCCCATAAACTTGAATGACAAACAGTAAAATGAACTCTAATTTATCTTAAGCATTAAATTAGGAATGACACATCCTCACTTTTCTTTTTTATTTTTTATTTAATATATTTAGTTTTCAGCATTGATTTTCACAAGAGTTTGAATTACAAATTTTCTCCCCATTTCTACCCTCCCCCCGACTCCAAGATGGCGTATATTATGGTTGTCTTGTTTGCCAGTCAGCCCTCCCTTCTGTCATCCCACTCCCCTCCCATCCCCTTTTCCCTTCCTTTCTTGTAGGGCAAGATAAATTTCTATGTCCCATTGCTTGTGTATCTTATTTTCTGGTTGCATGCAA
>JAQQSZ010018426.1:0-10578 GCA_028646595.1 Phalanger gymnotis | reverse complement strand
AATTTATGATCTCAAAGAGGATCATACATATATCTGAACAGTTCAGAATTGTTAGATATAAGAAATTCTCCAAGTAGAAGACATCAAAACATTTATTTAGGCCCCACAGTGACAGACCCACGAACCATCCTCCCCATTCCAATATTGTGATCATAAGCTTCCAAGCCCAATAAGCCCGCCTCACAAGAGTAACCAGGAGGCCACAGAGAAGCATGATGGCATTAAACCACATATTCACTGGCCTCAAGTCCTTGCTCACATTCCTGAGTCCACACAGGTCGGTTTTGCTTCCACAGCTCCTGCCTCGGCTTTTTTTTCAGCTTCAGCTGTAGTTGTCTCTTAGGTGTCCTCTCCTCACAGCCGAGCCTCTGGCATCCTCAAGCCCCACCTCAGCAACCAGAGACAATTGGTTCCCGAAGTTGGCCCCTCTTAAGTCATCAATCTACAACCATGCAGGTTTCACACCTGATAGGGCTTTGTGCCTGGGGCTTAGCCCTTAGCAAGATTAACTGAAACATCTGAATCACTCAAAGTAAACAAAAGTCAAAATCCTGAAGTGCTAAGTATCCCATTTTGCCTTACCGACACCCAGGGCCATAGTGAATACTTTTAAAAAAATTAATGGTACGTAGTTTTTTTCCCAATTACATTTCAAGATAATTTTTAGCATTCATTTTTAGAAGATTTTGAGTCCTAAATTTTTCTCCCTCCCCTCTTCCAAAAATGGTAGGCAATTTGATATAGGTTATATACATGATGTCATGTAAAACATATTTCCATAATACTCAGAGTTGTAAGAGGAAAGAGATCAAAAGTAAAAAAAATGCAAAAAAAAAAGATAAGCGAAAAAGTATGGTTTGATCTACGTTCAGAACCTATAATTTTTTTTTTTTAAATTCTGGTTATGGATAGCATTTTTCTTCATGAGTCCTTTGTACTTGTCTTAGATCATTTTCTTACTGACAAGAGCTGAGTCATTCATAGTTATCATTGCATGATATTGCTGATACTATGTACAATGCTTTCCTGGTACTGTTCATTTCACTTTGCATCAGTTTGTACAAGTCTTTCCAGTTTTGTTTTTTCTCAAATCTGTCTGTTCATGATTTCTTATTGCACAATAGTATTCTAATACAGTCATATTCCACAGTTTGTTTGTTCACTCCCCAATTGATGGACATCCCACCAATTAGCAAAATTTTGCCACAATCGAAAGTGTTCCTAAAATTTTTTTTTTCACGTGTAGGTCCTTTCTCCCCCGCCCCTTTTGTGATCTCTTTGGGATGCAGACCTAGAAGTGGTGTTGCTGGATCCAATGCTTTGCACTGTTTTGTTGTTCTTTGAACATATTTCTAAATTTGCTCTCCAGAGTGGTTGCGTCAGTTCACTGCTCCACCAATAGCGTATTGGTGTCCTAAATGTCCCACATACTCTCCAATATTTATCACTTTCCTTTTTTGCCATATTATCCAATTTAATAGGTGTGACTTAGTAGTTAAGAGTATTTTTCTTAATTTCCATTACTCTGATCGATAGTGATTTAGATCACTTCTTCATAATCCTATAGATAATTTTGATTTCTTCATCTGAAAACTGACTGTTCATATCCTTTGACCATTTATCAATTGGGGAATGACTTATATTCTTATAAATTTGACTCAGTTCTCTATATATCTGAGAAATAAGGCTTTTGTCAGAAACACTGGCTATAAAGCTTTTGGTTTTCTGCTTTCCTTCCAAGCTCAGTTTTGTTTTTACAAAATCTTTTCATTTTAATAAGCTAATTATCTATTTTCTGTTTTGTAATGTTAACTATCTGTTTGGTCATGAATTCTTCTTTTTCCCATAGATGTGACAGAGAGACTATTTATTACCCTTCTAATTGGCTTGTGGTATCACCCTTTTTTTTTTCTAAATCATGCACCCATTTTGACCTTATTTGGTTTCCAGCGTGAAATGTTGGTCTATATCTAATTCGTGTCCTATTTCTTCAAGTTTTTGTCAAATAGTGAGTTCTTATCCCAAAGACTTGAGTCCTTGGTTTTATCAAACACTTGATTACTATGGTTATTTACTACTGTGTCTTGTGTACCTAATCTATTCCACAGATCCACCACTCTGTTTCTTAGCTAGTACGAGATACTTTTATTATTGTAGCTTTATAACATAGTTTGAGATCTAGTATTGCCAGGACGCCTTCCTTTGTATTTTTTTTTATTAATTCCCTTCATACTTTTGATCTTTTGTTCTTCCAGATGAATTCTATGTTGATTTTTCCTAACTTTTTCAAATATGTTTTGGTAGTTTGATTGGTATGTCATTGAATAAGTAAATAAGTTCGTGGAGAATTTTCATTTTTATTATATTGACTTGGTCTACTCAGGAGCAATTGATATTTATTGAAATTGTTTAGATCTGACTTTATTTATATGAAAAGTGTTCTGCAACTCTGCTCATATAATTCCTGGATTTGTCTTGGGAGGTAGACTCCCAAGTATTTTATATTGTTTACAGTTTTTAAATGTAATTTCTCTTTCTATATTTTGCTCCTTTCTCCATCATATAAAGAAATTGTGATGGTTTATGTGGGGTTTATCTTATATCCTGAAACTTTGCTAAAGTTAATTATTTCAGGTAGTTTTTTTAGATGATTCTCTAGGATTCTCTAAGTATGTCATCATATCATCTGCAGAGTGATTTTGTTTCCTCATTGCCTATTCTAATTCTTTCTATTTGTTTTTCTTCTGTTTTTCCTAAGATGCTCCATTTATTCCTGTGCTCTCTCTTCTTTTTAAGGGGAAAGGGTGCCATATTTTCTCAAAAGCTTTTTCAGCATCTATTGACAGAATCATATGATTTTTGTTGGTTATGTTATTGATATGGTCAATTATGTTGATAGTTTTCCTAATATTGAACAAACTCTGCATTCCATGTGTAAATCCCACCTGGTCAGAGCGTGTAATCTAATATTCTATTTAGTTCCTTAGTTTCTTTCCTATTTTATGGTTGCGTTTACTGAGTTTTGAGAGGACACAATTGAGGTGTCCCCACTAATAAAGTTTTGTTGCCTAGTCTTCCTATCTCTCAATTAACTTCTACTTTAAGTATTTGAATGCTATGCAACTTGGTGCATATATGTTTGGTAAGGACATTACTTCATTGTCTATGGTAACTTTTAGCAAGATGTAGTTTCCTTCCTTATCTTTTTTTAATTATGTCTATTTTTTTTTACTTAAGAAACTTCAGTATAACTTTATTACCTCTAGGATAAAGTATAAATTTCACTGTTAAGTGCATAAAGCCCTTTACAATGTATTTCCAAATGTTCTTTTTTGTTTGTGTCTGTATGTTTTAAAAAGCATTATTTTACTTTTATTTTTTTCTTTTTACTGATTAATTTGTTTTTAATTTTCAACATTCACTTCCACAAGACTTCGAGTTCCAAATTTTGTCCCCCATTCTTCCCTCCCCTCACTACAAGATGGCATGCTTCTGTTACAACTTCCCCCAATATTCCCTCTCTTCTATCACTCACCCCATCCTTCTCTTAACCTATTCCCTTCTATTTTCCTGTAGGGCAAGATAGATTTCTATACCTCATTGTCTTATTTCCAAGTTTTATGTAAAAACGATTTTTAACATTCATTTTTAAAAGTTTGAATTCCACATTCTCTTCCTGTCTCCCTCCTCAAACATCCTCATTGAAAAGGCAAGCAATTCAGTACAGGTTATACATGTGTAGTCATGCAAAACACTTCCATAATAGTTATGTCGTGAAAGACTAACTATATTTCTCTCCATGCTATCCCACCCACCATTTATCCTATTCTCTCCTTTCACCTTATCCCTCCTCAAAAGTGTTTACTTCTGATTACCCCTTCCCCCATTTGCACTCCCTTGTATTATCTCTCATCTACTTCTCCTCTGCATTCCTGTAGGGTAAGATAGATTTCAGTGTCCAATTCAGTGTGTGTTATTCCCTCCTTAAGCCAAATCCAATGAGATTTGATTATCTCTCACCTACCTCCTCTTCCCCTCCACTGTAAAAGCTTTTTCTTGCCTCTTTTAGGTGAGATAATTTACCCCACTCCACATCTCCCTTTTTCCTTCTCCCAGTGCATTCCTCTCTCACCTCTTTATTTTATTTTTACGTATCATCCCTTCATATTCAACTCACCCTGTACTCTCTATCTGTCTGTCTGTCTATCTGTCTATCTATCTATCTACCTACTTACCTATCTATATTCCCTCCAACTACCTTGATATTAAGGAATGTCTCACATGTTACAAATATCATCTATCTGTGTAGGAATGTAAACAGTTCAACTTTAAGAACTATCTTATGATTTCTCTTTCTTATTTACCTTCTCATGCTTCTCTTGAGTCTTGTATTTGAAAGTGAAATTTTCTATTTAGCTCTGTGCTTTTCATCAAGGATATTTGAAAGTCATCTATTTCACTAAATATCCATTTTTCCCCTAAAGTATTGTACTCTCTTTTGCTGGGTAGGTGATTCTTGGTTTAATCCTAATTCCTTTGACCTCTGGAATATCATATTCCAAGGCCTCCAATCCCTTAATGTAGAAGCTGCTAAACCTTGTGTCATCTTGACTGTGGCTCCATAATACCAGAACTTTTTTTTTTCTGTCTGCTTGTAACATTTTCTTCTTGACCTGGGAACTCTGGGATTTGTCTACGATATTCCTATGAGGTTTCCTTTTGTCATCTCTATCAGGAGGTGATCAGTAGATTCTTTCAACTTCAATTTTCTCCTCTGGTTCTAGAATACCAGAGCAATTTTCCTAGAAAATTTCTTGAAAGACAATGTCTTTTTGATTGTGACTTTCAGGTAGTCCAATAATTTTAAAATTCTCTCTCCTGATTTTCCAGATCAGATATTTTTGCAATGAGATATTTCACATTGCCTTCTGATTTTTTTTCATTATTTTGGTTTTGTTTTATAATTTCTTGGTTTTTCAAAAAGTCGTTAGTTTCCATTTGCCTCATTCTAATTTTAAAAAATAAATTCGTTTATTTATTTTTAATTTTCAATATTCACTTCTACAAGTTTTAAATTTTCTCAACCTCCCTCCATTCCCTCCTCCCCAAGACAGTGTGCAATCTAACATGGACTCTATGTATCTTTTTTTTTTTACTCCTTGAAAACAATTGCTTTTAATACACAAAATAAAGTGCATATGATTACAAAGAATTATATCAATTATATTCAAATGTAGTCATCAAAAGATTTTTTCCCAAAATAAGTACTTAAAAGCTAGATTAATAATCTTTGGCCTGGATGGCCTCTGGACTATCTACCAACCTCTGGATTGTTGACTTCCTATGTGACCTTAAGCAAGTCTCTTAATCTTCTTCATGATTTTATTTCCTCATCTTTTCATGTTTCTCTTGAGTCTTGTATTTGAAAGTCACATTTTCTATTCAGCTCTGGTCTTTTCATTGAGAATGCTTTAAAGTCCTCCCCTGAAGAATTATACTCAGTTTTGCTGGGTATGTGATTTTTGGTTTTAATACTAGTTCCTTTAAACCTCCAGAATATAATATTCCAAGCCCACCAATCCCTTAATGTAGAAGCTGCTAGATCTCCTGTTATCCTAATTGTGTTTCTACAATACTCAAATTGTTTCTTTCTGGCTGCTTGCAATATTTTCTCCTGGATTTGGGAACTCTGGAATTTGGCTACAATATTCTTAGGAGTTTACTTTTGGGATCTTTTTCAAGGGGCAATTGGTGGATTCTTTCAATTTCTATTTTACCTTCTGGTTCTAGAATATCAAGGCAGTTTTACTTGACAATTTCTTGAAAGATTTAAGGCATTCTTTTCCTCATTGACTTTTTGGACCTCTTTTTGCCCTTCAGGTTAGTCTCTTTTTTAAGGTATTTTCTCCAAATCTTTTTTGGGTCTCCTTTAACAAGCTGTTGACTCATTTTTCATGATATTTTTGCATCACTTTCATTTCTCTTCCCAATTTTTCCTCTATTTCTTTTATTTGGTTTTCAAAATCCTTTTTAAGCTCTTCCACGGCCTGCAGCCAATTCATATTTTTCTTGGAGACTTTGAATATAGGAGCTTTGACTTTGTTGTTTTCTTATTGTATGTTTTGATCTTCCATGTCAGCAAAGTAAAATTCTACAGTATTTTTTTTCCTTTCGTTTGATCATTTTCCCAGAGAATTACTTGACTTTTTAACTCTTTGTTGAGGCAGAACTTTGCTTCCAGTGTGGAGGCTTTGTGGTACAAAACTTCAGGGGATTTGTGCATCTGTTTTCAGTGATATTTCTAGGAACCTGTAAATTTTCAGTTCTTCCAAGGTTGTATGATCAAAGGAGAGGTGTTTACTCTTCTCCTGGTCTGTGTTCTGTTCTGAGTGACTATAAGCACTCTTTTCTGCCTTGAAACTATGAGGAAGATTCTCTATCTACTACTACCACAAGCTCCACAATGCCAGTGCTCCTCACCCCAGGACTGCCACCCAGGACTATGACCCAAATCTAGGCAGCAGCAAAGCAAGAGAATCCTACCTCAGAATCAGAGAAGAGATCCTTGAAATTGCCCTGTGATTAGCCACTCTATTCACCCACTGTCTGCGGACCCAGAGCTCTTGAAGCAGCCACTGTCAGTGGTGCCACCACCACTACCTGATCCTCTCTCACCCAGGTCTGACAGACCTTTCCTACTCAATTTCTAAGTTTTTTTTTTGGCATTTGTGGATTAAGAAGTCTGGAGATTGCTACAGCTGCCAGTGATTAAGTTTCCCGAGGCCTGCTCCAGGTTTGTTAGGGGGCCCAGTTTGTGCCAGCTTGGCCCATGCTATACTGTTCTCATCTCTCGGATTGGTGCAACAGATTTTCCTGTTGACCTTCCAGTTGTTTTGGCCTTGAAATTTGTTTTACTCTGTCATTTTGTGGGTTCTGCTGCTATGGAATTTGTTTAGAGTCATTTTTTACAGGTATTTGGATGGGTTTGTGGAAGAGCTCAAGCAATTCCCTGCTTTTACTCTGCCATCTTCCCTCTGCCCTACTTTGTCTATTTTTTACTGTTACTTTGTTTGAGATTAGAATCGCTTTCCTGGATTTTTGTAATTCATCTGAAGCCTAATGGATTCTACTCAACCCCTTTACCTTTTCTCTGTGCCTGTCTCTTTGTTTTGACTGTTTCTTGTAAACAACATATTGTAGGATTCTAGTTTTTGATTCACTCTGCTATCCACTTCTATTACATGGGAGAATTGATCCCATTCGCATTCACGGTTATGATGACTAACTGTGTATTTCAGTCTATCCTATTTGTCCAATGTCTCCTTTCACTCTTTCCCTCTTCAACATTATTTTGTTTCTGTCTACTACTTTGCCTAATCTGACCTCCCTTCTGTCAGTCCACCCTCCCCCACCACCACCTTTACTTAATCTCTTTTCCTCCTAACTTTCCTCTGAGGTAAGATCAATTTCTCTATTCAACCGATTGTGTATATTATTCCTTCGTTCAGCCAATAAATTAAAGTTAAAGTAATGCCCATCACCCACCCTCCCATCTTCCCCTCCACTGTAATAAGTCTTTTGTTCCACCACACTGGGGCTCAAGATCTCCAGATGGTTTGCTGAGGTAGGACTTGTTGCTGGCTTGTTGGGAAATTGCTGGACTAAATTCCTCTTTTACCCAACTGAGACATACCTATCTTGCCAATGTTCCAAGCTTTTCAACTAAAAGATTGATTCACCCCATTATTTGCTGGTGCTGCTGTTCCATCATTTGTTCAGGGGCATCATTTTGTCATGGTTTGGAGGTGAATATGGGAGCCTGACAACAATTCACTTCTGAGTTACTCCATCATGGATCCTGGAAGACACAAAAAGTTTTAAATAACCCAAACAAACAGCATGTCTTTATATAGGTATATCACCAGATAGTTAATATAAAAATCACACAGATTATTTGTTTTGCAGCCACAGATGGAGAATCTTTATACAGTCAATTGAAACCAGACCTGTAGCTGACAGTGGATCAGAACCTGAGTTTCTTTTTGCAAAATTCAGACTCAAACTGAAAAAAAGTAGGGAAAACCATCAGACATTATGGACATGACCTAAATAACATCTCTTACGAAGAAGTGATGACGATTAGATTTAAGGAATTAGATTTGGTAGATAGAGTACCTGAAGAATTATCACAATATTGTATAGGGGTCAGCAGCAACAATAACAACAACAACAAATTCCAAAGAAAAAGAAGTGCAAGAAAGCTAAGTGACTATCTCATGAAGCTTTGCAAATAACTGAGGAAAGAAGGAAATTTAAAAGTAAAGAAAAGTAGAATGATTATACCCACCTGAATGCAGAATTTCAGATAATAGTAAATAGAGATAAGAAGGTTTTCTTAAATGTGCAATGCATTCATTAACATCCAGATATTAATTTTACCACTCGATTTCTCCTCATTAGTTATTAGTCAATTAACATTAATTAGGATTTAGAAAGGTATATTTATAGAAAATATCTAGCAACAACCAAGTACAAAAACATCTCACCCCTCTCCCCCTTCAACTAGGACATATGCTCCCCTCCAAACTCTGTTCTGGTAGGAAAGTGGACTTAAATGTAAAGTGCTAGGTACAAACATTTCTCCTATCTTGTGTCGGAAAGGCAAAATGGGCTCCTTAGCACTTAGTTCAACAAGTGCCCTTGAAGAGTTTGGCTTTTGTTTGCGTTGAGTGATTCAGCTATTTCACTGAATCTTGTGAAGTGCTAAGCCCCAGGCCCAAGATTTGGGTGTCCTTGGTGCCTCCTTGCCTCAGGGGAGGGCTTAGTTTAGACATGAGTTTGAGTGACAGGTCTAGGACAGCAAGGGCTCTTGGACCACGTGGGTTTGAGTCTGCCCCTTTGTGGCAATTTTGGGTAGTGTGGGTGAGTCGCATGTGTGACTCACCCCTGATACTGAAAAAGATATAAAAGCCAGGGGTTGGCCTCTTCTTCCTTGGAGCTCTTTGATGCAGCAGTGGTGGTGTGCGAGATTCTGGGCCAGCCCATCTTCTGAGCTCCCAGGGCCGAACCTAGATGTTGGTAACTATGAATTGTATTGGGTCTGTCAGCTTGTAATTTGTTTAAGGGCTCTTGTGATGGTATTGATGAAGAGACTCCGGGCAGCTGTAGCTAAGGAGCCCTCCAGCTTGTAAACCCGGATGCTGAGACTTTGTTGAACTCTGGTAACTATGTATTGGGATTTGAATCAGACAAGATCTGTCTGTTGATGTTTGTAATTTGTTTGTATTTTGTTCTGAAGTTCGGGGTGCTGGCTTTTTCCCCTGAACTAAGTGAATGATATTTGTGTGCTGAATTAAAGTAAGCTTGCCAACTCCTTAACCTTGCTCTCCTCATTAAGGCAGATTAAAAGAACCTGCACTTTCTGGCTGTCCATCAGCTTTCAGGGTGCTGGCTGTGGGTGGATCTGGACCCCCCACAGAAGCTGCTAGCCAGATTGTGGAAACATATCCCTAGTTACAACTGTACTAAAGTGATATATCAAATGACACAGAATTTACTTAAAATCAGATTAAACTTAAAATTAAAAGTTAATAGAACTGTATATGCACATATGAATGCATGTATATTTGTTTTGTCTTTTGTGGTCATTTTATTACTAGTAGTATTATTACTAGTAGTAGGCAAGACCTTCACGGCAAATGAATATTTTCATACATGGAAAATGAATTTTGAATACTATGAATCCTAAACCATATCCTTCCATATTCAGTAGCTCCTTTGTTTCAAATTTTCTGTAGTTGTAGGACAATTCTTCCTAGTGAGAAAGTCTACAATGTAATACTAACTTCAAAGAAATTATCAAGGCTATGATTTACTTAACTGCATTAATTCCTAAGAAGTCACACAATTTGAACTTAATTCCATGTTATTGTGCAAATGATGGTATCGATAGATCTTTCACTTTCTGCCCAATAAATTAAATGGAAAGAAAGCTGTATATAGAGAAAATATACATAAAGAAAAGTTTTAAATCTCTATCCATCTGATTATAATTTAAATTTATCATGTACACCTACAATTGACAATGTAGTTCTTTAGACACAATACTAAAATTCTGATTGTTTTAATAATTTAAGACCATTAAGACATTTCTTTTGACATCTTCAAAATACAAAGAAAGGGAAGAGTCATACAAAAGGAGAACATTTTTATCTGGTGATGAATGTTTTATATTTTGCTCAAGAAAAGAAGAGATGGCTCCCAGATTGCTTAGATGTGAATTTCTAAAATTTCAGAATAATAACAATAAATATTTCTTACTATTAAATATTAATAATAATGGCCAACATATGTCACTTTAAGTTTTGCAAAGTAATTTACATATGTTTATGAATATTAATGTTATCATATACTAAACACAACGACATCAAGAACAATTTATAGTGTGACATCTTTCACAGAGATGATTCTGTCTATTTTAAAAAAACAATATTATTTCTCTCAAATAGAATTGAATGTAGCTTCCATGTTTAGAAGGGTCATAACAAAACATCATTTTAATTATTTTACCTACACAGT
>JAQQSZ010018425.1:0-10578 GCA_028646595.1 Phalanger gymnotis | reverse complement strand
CATTCTAAAGGGGAAGCCAATAAGTACCTACATGATTATATATAGAATAAATATAAAGAGAACAAGTATAGGTAGCTATACAGCTATAAGATAAATACAAGGTTTTAAGAGATGGAGGGCATTAGCTGCTGGGTTCTGGGGAGCATATAAATTATAGAAGGTAGTACTTGAACTGAAGGTGGAACTTGAAGGAAGAGATCCTTGTGAGGCTGAGGGGATCAAGGACTACATGACAAATAGGAGGGGTGGTTAGTACAAAGACATGGAGAAAGGATTTGGAGTGCCATGTGTTAGGAACAGGAAGAAGACAAATAATCTTGGATCCCAGATTGTGGGATGAGGAGTAATATGTAATAAGGCTGGGAAACAGTTTGGGATCAGGTTTTGAAAGACTTTGGAAGCTAACCACAGGAGTTAATATTTGATCTTGAGTAGGAAAATTACACATTTTCTCGAGTTTCAAACTTGAGAAAAATAAATTTGGTAGCTGTGTGGAGGATGGACTGGAGAGAGGAGACACTTGAATCAGGGAGACCAATTTTGAGGACTTTGCAATAATTGAGACCCTGAATTAAGGTGATAGTTTTGTGAGTAGAGAGAAGGATCCAGATGTGAGAAATGTTGTGGTGGGAGAAATAGTAAGATTTGATAATAGTCTAAATATATGGAGTAAGGAAAGTGAGCAGTTGGTGTTCACACTGAGATTACAAACCTAGACATGGGTTGTTACTGTCCATCAGATCAGGGCAGGGCTGTCTGAACCTGGAGCCAGGCCATCCCTAGGGTTCCTGCAGCCCTCCTTCCTTTTTCCCCCCCACCTGCACTTTGAAACTCTTCTTCAACACAGAGTGGCCTGAACAGTGATAGCAATCACTCTCTCTGGAAAATGCAAGGACAGGGGGAGTTGGGAGCCTTATATGAGGAAGATACATTTCCTGATCTAGTCAGAACTGGGGGCTGATGCAGAAGAAGTGCTGCCTTGGATGTTGGCTGGGATGCCACTGATGAAATGACCATATTTTTAATTAAACTCTTTTGCTTTTATAATTATATGAGGCATAAGTTGTTTGTTAGCAATGATGGATTTCCAAAAAAGGATAAAGAATTACCAGTAGGTGGAGGGGTGATGGCAAGAAATGAGCCAGAGAGAGTATCTAGGACCTTCATCTTGAGGCACTACAATTTTGCCTCTTTGCATTAGTGGTGACCCCTATTACAATCATTTCTCAGTACATAGTATGGCCTTGATGAATGTCTGTTGAATTCAATTGAGACAAATTGTGGTCACTTGACTTTTGTTCTTATAAAAACCTCATTCTCATTTTTCTTATCCAGACAAATGTGATCCTAGAAGGAACAGAATACAACCTTAAATAAAATATAATATCCATAAGCTTGTAGGTTATGTTTTTTCATCTGTAGGACTGGAAAGCACATTCCATTTTTATCCACAATATAATTTCTGAAGGTTGTCTTAAGAAATATATCTGCATGAAGATTAAAAGAACTGAAAAGTAAATGGAATTTTTTTCTCTCACAAAGATGTTATAATGCTGTGATTAAATTACTGTACTGGGTGGAAATCCAAAGTTCAGAATTCAGAAAAAAAAGTTTCTGAGAGAAGCCAAGACTTTCTTTCTCCATTCAATTTAGCATTGAAAAAGTAGAGCTGGACATATTCTTAACTTTTCTGTCCCTTTTTTTCTCTTAATAGCAATACAAATTTAGAGAGCACATTAAGGTTTACAGCATGCTTTTTTGAATGAACCTTATGAGGTAGGTGGTGAAAATATGATTCTCCCCATTTTCTTGAACAGGAAACTGAGTTTCCTCTTTAGATAAAAAGGGATTAAATGACTCAACCACTCTCTTATAGATAGTCAACACATGTCAGAGTCAGGAATAAAACCTTGGTCTAGTTACCTGATTCCAGGTCCAGTTAATTTTCTATTTTAGCATGCCACTGTAGCATGTTTGTAGTAGAGAACCTAAATTATACTGGGTTCAGCCCATTATTCTAATCTGTCAAAATCTTTTTGGATCCCAGTTCTATCACCCTTTCATTTTACATTGATGTCACATGCAAATCTTTGATGAAAAACAAATAATGGATAGGACAAGACTGGGGACAAAGAGTTATATGAAGCCAATAGAGATGATCCTTCAGATGGGTATCAAACTCTGAATCTACATCCTTCATGGATGGTCAATTACCTAGTTACAAATAACTGTACTATTAACTAGTTTATATCTATCCATATTGTCCACAAAAAGTTATGAGAAATTTTGTCAAGTGCCTTATTGAAAATTGAGATATACTCTATCTTCAGCCCTCCTTTATATATGTCCTGTTAAGGACAGCATTTTCCATTGTCTTGACTTGTTTTTTTTTAATAAACCAGTTCTGACCCACCAAAAATCATCATACAATTTGTGTGATCACAACAATGATTAATAATCCATTTTAGAAGTTTGCCAGTGATTAATGTCACATTTGTCAATTTATTGTTTATGTGCTCTGCCTTCTCAAGCTGCACCACTCGTTCTCAAAGATTCCTCAGAGATCACAGACATGTTCAAGTGCATTAAGGGTATAATTGTTAGTTTGGAAAGCTTGACTTAATATATGTTATTTATTTAATCCAAATATTTCCCAAATAT
Source organism: Phalanger gymnotis (assembly GCA_028646595.1). NCBI lineage: Eukaryota > Metazoa > Chordata > Mammalia > Diprotodontia > Phalangeridae > Phalanger > Phalanger gymnotis. The sequence continues at coordinate 7,917 of JAQQSZ010018425.1, read as the reverse complement.
GTCTTAAAATTTATTAACATTTATGTTTTTAAATTGAGCTTTACACTAAAAAAGAATGTTAAAAATTGTCTTTACAGGCTATTAAGAAAAATGAAATATTACTAAAATAAATAAAAATTAGAAAAAAACAGAGTTCCATATTTTCTTCCTCCCTCTTTCGTTTCTTCACCCATTGAGAAGGCAAGTGATGTGATGTTGATTATACACGTGAAGTTACACAAAATATATTTCCATATTAGCCACGTTGCAAAAGAAAACATACACATATACATGGAAAACAGGAAAGATAAAGAAATTTTTTAAAAGTATGCTTCAATCTGCACTCAGAGGTCATCAGTTCTCTCCTAGGAGGGGGTAGAATTTTTATCATAGGTCTTTTGTAATTGTATTGAATCTTTGTTTTGGTCAGAGAAGGTAGGCTTTTCACAGTTCATCATCATTACAATATTGCTGTTACTGTGTACAATGCTCACTTCACTTTGCATCAGTTCATATAAGATTTCTCAGGTTTTTCTGAAATCATACTTTTCACTATTTCTTATAATAGTGTCCCATCACAATAGTATATCGCAATTTGTTCAGCCATTCCCCAAGTGATGGGAATCCCCTCAGTTCCCAATTCTTTGCCACCACAAAAAAGCTGCTACTGATATTTTTGTATGAATAGGTTCTTTCCCCTTTTGTTTGATCTCCTTGGGACACAGATCTAGTAGAGGTATTGCTGGGCCAAAGGGTATACAGTTTTATAGGCCTTTGGGCATAGTTCCAAATTATTCCCTAGAATGGTTGGACCAGTTCACAACTCCACCAACAAAACATTAGCATCCTAATTTTTCCACATTCCCTCTGGTATTTGTTTTCCTTTTGTTTCTTTTGTTTTCCTTTCCTCTATTGTTTTTTTTTCTTTTCTGTCCCGTTAGCTAATTTAAGAGGCATGAGGCAGTATCTCAGAGTTGTTTTAATTTGTATTTTTCCAATCAATAGTGATTTAGAGCATTTTATGCGACTAGGGATAGCTTTGATTTCTTCTTCAGAAAACTGCATATGCACATCATTTGACTATTAAATGATTAGGGAATGGCTCATATTTTTGTAAATTTGGTTCAGTTCCTTATATGTTTGAGACATTTATCAAAGAAAGTTGCTGTAAAATTCTCCCCACTTTCCTGTTTTCCTTTTAATTTTGGCTACCTTAGTATTGTTTGTACAAAACTTTTTCATTTCATTTAATCAAAATTATACATTTTACTTTCTGTGATTCTCTCTGTCTCCTGTTTGGTCTCAAACTTTTCCCTTATCCATACAATTGGGAGGTAAATTTTCACATGCTTTCCTAATTTATTTATATCACCTTTTTGGTTTAAACAATTTATCCATTTTGACCTTATCTTGAAATATAGTGGGAGTTGTTTGTTTATGCCTAATTTTTCCCAAACTGCTTGGAAAGCTTGAGTTTATTTAGGTTAGCTACCAAAACAACTTTCCTACAAGACAGGTCCAATTCAAGAAACTCTAGTTTCTCTTTATCCCCAATGATATAAAATACAAAATTCTGTTTGGTGTTCAAAAGCCATCTCCTACTCACACTCTACTCCCAACCATATACTCTTTGATCCAGTGACACTGACCACCTTACCATTCCACGAACAAGACACTCCATCTCTCAGCTCTGGGCATTTTGTCTAATTGTCCCTCATCCCTAGAATGCTCACTACTCGTCTTCACCCATTGGCTTCCCTTGCTTCCTTTAACAAAAATCCCAGTTTTTAAAGAGGAATCCTTAACCAAACCCTTTAAAATTTAGCGATTTTCATCTCATTTCCCATTTACCCTGCATATAGCTTGCTTTGTATATATTTGTCTGCATGTTGTTTCATTGAGCATACTATGAGCTTCTTGAGGGCAAGAAGCATACCTCCATCACTCAGCGCAGTGCCTGACACATAGTAGGTGCTTAAAAATGTTTGACCAACTGACAGATAACCCATCTTGTTCCTTATCTTCAGTTTTTCTCTCAACCATTTTTCTTCCTAGCCTTTAGAGCATGAAGATATTTTTTGAATAAAGAAGATGGAAGGAAAATAAACATCTATTCTGACAACCAGTCACTCCAGGAGACTAATAGTTGAACTTTTTATTCCATTTCCCCCGAATTGAATTCTGGTTCAACTAGACTGAAGAGTGAAATTGTTTGTCCTAAGGTTCATGGTTAACTTAGATACGATGGAGCAGGGAGAGATAGGAAAGATGATCGCTTAGACAATTTCCTGTTTGTGGTCCTGTGATCTTACGAACTTTAATTTCACAGAAATTCTAGAAAATTGAGATTGTTTATTCACTTATGCTAGCTTGATCATGTTAATTATTCCATACATTCATTAAACAAATGTGTAGTATGTATTCTAGCTGTCTGAGAATATACTAGGTTCTGTGATTCCTTCCTTCATAGAGTTTAAAATACTGGATGTTTCTATTTCTCTCTTTTAATTGAGTTTTTACTTGATGTCAAGGAAAGGACATGGTCCATGATTCTGTGATCCATAATTGTATAGTTTTAAAGATAGATAGCCATTAATTTAACTTCAGTCTACATTCTTATGTTAAACTCCTAACATTCCTAGCTTTATGGTATGTTGGAGAAAGTAGTAAATTTGAGTCAGAAGAACTGGGAACCCAAGCTTTGTTCCTTCAATGAATCAATTAACAAATATTTATTAAATGTTTACCACAGAGATAGAAAGACAAAAGTGAATCAATCCCTGCCTTCAAAAAGCTTCCTTTGTAATATGTACATATGAGAGTCTACATAATGAATTCAATACAGCTATGGGAGGGAAGGCACCAGTTACTGCCAGGGGGAATCAGGAAAGGCTTCTGAATATAGAGTTAGAGTACTTAACCTTTTTTTGGATCATTAACCCCTTCAGTAATCTGGTGAAGCTTATGGACCCCTTCTTAGAATAATGTTTTTAAATACATAAATAAAACACATAGAAAAAGGACAAAGTAAAATGTATACAGCAGATAATGAAAAAAAACTTACCAGGAAGCAAAGATGGACAGCTTTTAACATAACACACGGTATTTAATATATAGGCTTTCTTGGAATGGAAAGTTATTGCTATATATTCTGAATCCTCTCTTATGTTTTGCTGTGCACATGATGTGTTTTTCTTTTTTATTTTGTATTTAAGTTCATGTTTCTTTTTCTTTTCTTCATATGTATTTAAGTTTTAGTATTTGTCTAAAATAAAAAATGATAAAACACATAGGATTATAAAGGAAGCCATTATATTGAAATATGTTTATCAATTTTTTTTTAAAAAGGTTCACAGACTCCTAGGTTACAAGTCCAGATTTAGAAAAAGTCACTTAAGTTGTGTCTTAAAGAAAACCAGGGATTCCAAGAAACAGAGGTGAAGATGGAGTAGATACCAGGCATTGAGGATAGACAGTACAAAGTCACAGAGTTGGGATATGGCGTGTTGGTCATGCAGAGTGCAAGAAGGCAAGTATGGCTGGATTGCAAGTGCAAGAGGAAGTGTAAATGTTCAGAAAGCCTGAAAAGGGAGAAAGGAGCTAGGTTATTATGAGTTTTAAATGCCAAACAGAATATGTAATATAGAGGAATATAAACAGAGGCATTTATATGTGACTCAAGGTAATAGGAAAGCACAGAAGTTTTTTGGGGTAAAGGGATGAGAAGCTCAGAGCAATGCTTTCTGAAAATTACTTAGGTGATTGTGGAGGATGGATTACATTGGGGAAGGGTCTTAACATAGGGACACCAAATAGGAAGCTTTTCTACTACCAATATGTCCTTGGACACATCAATCTCTGGGTCCCAGTTCCTCATCTAAAATGATGGCATTGACTAGATGGCTTTAAAGGCTCTTTTGAGTTCTAAATCTATGGTTCTATGATTCTTTTAATGGAGAATCAACATATCCACAGTGGGACCATTGGAATAGTGAGTGGAATGAAGACCACACCATATGAGGCACAGGAGAGTGGAACTAGAATCAATAGTTGGACATTTCAGAGAGGTTGATCCACCTCAAAGAAAGGAAAACAGAAATACTGACAATTAGAGGCATCTAAAATTGGAACAAGCTGCTCCAGAGAATTATGGGTACCTTGTCAGTGACTGTCATTAAGAAAAGGCTGTTTCACCAATTGTTGGGATTTTTGTAAAGGGAATTTGTATTTAGTTTCCTTTATAACTTTGAGAATTTCTGATGCTAAGGAACGGGATTAGGGCTCAGAAGTGAAGTCCTTTGTGACCTACTTCAAAACATCTTTCTTCTGACCTTCTGGTACAAAGGTCATGGACTAAAAGTTTAGAATAAGACATACATTTATCATAACAACCAATGGGTGGATTTCTTTTTGCTTGACTACTTGTGTGTTATGACAAAGGCTTTCATTTTGGGGGTCTCTGGAAGTGATAGGGATGCCCCCTTTCCCCCAAAAAAAGAAAAACAGAAAGGAAAGAACAACAATAAGATTTTAAAAAATTAACAGAAGAGAGAAGGAAGATCAGAAGGGAGCACAAGGAAGAAGAGTTCTAAGTCTATGGCAGTTTTGCTACTACTATGTTAAATTTCATTCATACTTCAAAGAATTTGCACCAAACAGAGATTTATGTTTTCATATACAGCCACCTTCTACCCCTTCCCATTCTTTGTGTATAGAAATGTTTATGTCTGTTGATGTTTTTTCAAGTTCATAATAAAATGAAATTTAAAAAAGAAACATGCCTTTAGGAAATATTCTCTACCAATATGTTTTGGATGCTATTTGTTCTGCTCAGTCCTTTTGAGAAGGGTGAAGTTGATTACACTTCTTGATCTGAATTTTAGCCTTTAGATGAGCACATCCAGATTCCAAAAGACTAAGCACACTAAAGCCTGCTTTTGAGGAATCTTATATAAACTAGTATCAACAAGAAAGGGCAGCTCCCTGGATTTGAGGAACTGTTCGTTCCCTTGGGAGCTGTTGTTCTTGACCTGGGTGCCTTCTGTGAGGCTGGGGAGGGCTGGACAACTGCACCTGTGTGCCCTCGCTGGATGTTTATTCATATACCTTTGCTTAGAATTTGTTTATATATGGTAAAATGGGGTTTTGCTTGATTTTGTTTTCTTTCAACTCTTGGCTTCATTCATTCCAGATCTGAAGCTTGCATTTGGGGCCAGTCTGCACCTGGCCTAAGAAAACATACTCTCATGTGTTCCTGTTCCTGTACCAATTAAATAGTTGGGTACGTGAAGCTATTGCCTTGTGCTTTTCTCAGACTAAATATAGATTATACCATAATAGTTAGGGGAAAAGAGAAAAAAATTAACTTTTTTTTGGCTAAAAGATGATTTTTAAAAAGTTTGTCAGAGGCAGTATGGCATAGTGGCTAATTCTCTGCCATATAAGCCAACCCTTTAAGATTGTAGGTCTAGTTCTTATTTAGGAGAGATGGCAACGGATTCGATACTAGGCAGAACCAAAATGGTCTTAAATGGTCTCCCTGAAAAATGTCACATTTTACTCCTCCTCCTCTTCCTTTTGCTGCTGCTACTGCTACTGCAACTTTAACAATAACAACAGCAACATCAGTAACAACAATGTCCAGTATTTATATGGTACTTTAAGATTCACAAAGCACTTTACACACATTATCTCATTTTACCTTTTGACATGCTTGGGATGTAAATGCTATTATTAACCTTGTTTTACAGATGAGGAAACTGAGGCAGACTTTGGTTAGGTCTTTTGCCCAGGGTTTAAAACTTAATACAGGGCCAAATTTGAATTTCAGTCTTCCTGAGCTCCAGGTCCAGGAAACTAGGTCAGTAATAGACTAGCATAAAACTTGAGAGAAAGAGATTCCAGCCAAGAAGAAATGAGGAAAAGCCATTTTAGCTGAGTTCCCTGAAAAGGAGCTATTCAGGATGGAGAAAGGGAAGCACTTTGGCCTGACCCTGGTCTCCTCTGCCCTCCCTCCCTGCTTCCATTGGCCAGAAGACAACCTTGAACACTTTAGAGGTTTAGAGAAGGAGTTCCTATTGTTGCATGGGCATCTTAGCACATCCCTGGACCAGATGAGGGCAATGTCTGCATCAGGACCCAGAACAGATGAAGATATTCAGCTCTGCAGTCTTAAGTGTGGGCATCTCATTTCTACAACCATTTGAAACTTCAGATCTGTTTCTGTCATTTATTTCATTATTAGGTATAATTTCTAGAGTTTACATTAAGTAAGAATGGTCAGTGACCTCAGGGTGTGCATACTGAATGTTTTCAGGTATTCAGATCATTTCAGGCACATGTCGATTTTGCTTGCTTTAGTGCTACGTCTCATCTGCAATGAAGCTTTTCTAATAGGTGGGGTGTTGTGGTCTGGGCCTAATTCAATCTGGTCCCTGGGTCTAATATTAGAATGAAATGGGCCACTTGGAGGCCATTCAACAGTTAACATGTTTCTTATGGATACCATAGAAAGGAGGCTTACTAAGGATACCATGTTTAGCTCAGGTAGTTGGCCTCCCCAATATCCTTCCTAAAACACATCTGGTCAGCCAGGTATGGTGACTCAGGCATCCTTGAGACATGTGGTAAGTCTGAATGGCCTTCTTAAAAAGTTCACTTAGTTCCCCAGAAGCCATTTCAAAATGACCTAATTAGGGTCATCAGGACAACTGTAAAAAGGCTTGAATCTTTGGTTCTGGGACCAATCAAATGCTAGAGATAACTTTCTTGCCTTTTAGGGAAAGAACTAACCTAACCTACATAGCAATAGTTATATACTAATTTTATCACTTAGGGTATTGGTGTTTCTGATTGATTACAATGTATCTTGACTTCTGGGAGTACCAGAACGTGAAGGAGGCCTACTTGTTCTGCTGTCAAGTGCCATATTGACCATCACAGTAGATTCAGGGATGATCAGCCAGAAACCCTCTGCAATCTCAAATATTTCTTGATTCTTAGGAACCGTTTCATCACACTGGCTGGACTGCTAAACCAATCAGCTACCTCTCCAGATCCCAATTGTCCTCAAGACCTTCCTAACTATTGTAGTAGTCTTGATCATATGTATTCTCCAATGTGTATCACTCTCAATGGTGTTCTATTGAATCCTCCACCTTCCCAATATAGATGATGTATCGGGCTTAGATGGAGTCCTTATTATCATTAGATTGTCATCCTTGATGGCAGCTAGGTAGAGTAGTGGGTAGAGTAGCAGATAGGGAGCTGGCTGGACCTGAGTTCAAATTCTGCCTCACATACTAACTAGATGTGTGATGCTGAGCAGGTTACTTAAAACATCTCTCCACCCAATTTTCCTTATTGTGAAATGGGGGTAATACTTACACCACAGAGTTGTTGTGGGGGTCAAATGAGATAACATGTGAAGAGTTCTGTAGACTTTAAAGAACTATGTAAATGTGAGTTATTTTCATCATCACTACACTGATAATTTTTTTTCCTTGAGATATATTCTTTTTTATTTTTTTATTTAATTTATTTAATATATTTAGTTTTCAGCATTGATTTTCACAAGAGTTTGAATGAGGAATTTTCTCTCCATTTGTACCCTCCCGCCCACTCCCAGATGGCGCATATTCTGCTTGCCCTGTTCCCCTGTCAGCCCTCCCTTCTGTCACTCCACTCCCCTCTCATCCCCCTTTCCCTTCTTCTCTTGTAGGGCAAGATAAATTTCTATGCCCCATTGCCTGTATATCTTATTTTCTAGTTGCATACAAAAACTTTTTTGTTTTGTTTATGAACGCCTGTTTTTAAAACTTTGAGCTCCAAATTCTCTCCCCTCTTCCCTCCCTGCCCACCCTCCCTAAGAAGGCAAGCAATTCAACATAGGCCACATGCATATCATTATGTAAAACCTTTCCACAATACTCATGTTGT
>JAQQSZ010018424.1:0-10578 GCA_028646595.1 Phalanger gymnotis | reverse complement strand
GTAGACAGGGGATCTGGCTTCAAATCCCAGCTCTACCATTCACCCCTGTGTGATTTTACCACCTTCTCGAGACCTAAGCTGTCTCATCTGAGAAATGGAGGGTTTGGATTCTAAATATTCTGAACTAACTTGCTCATTTTCTCAATGAGAAACCAAGAATCCTTGAAAAGCCAAATGACAGTTCAGAATCCTACGATGCCAAGATCTCATCCTGCTGAGCAGGCAAGGAACCATTCAGCAGACTTGTTTACAAGTCTCCACAACTAAGAAATGCACCGATGTATTTTAAATCGTTAGGTCAGGGTGTATTACTTCCTAATGTGGAGTGACCAAAGGCTTCCCTAGCAGCTCGTTAGGAGAAGTTACTCCAGAAGAGGCGCTTTTGCTGAGCTCCTTTTCCCTAAGGCCTGAGACGGTACGTGGAGATCAATGAGATGTTTGATGTACCTTGGTCAGTGTTGTTCTCACATCCTCTCTGTGAAATCTTCTCTCCTCCCTCTTCTCTTTCCGCTCAAGCTCATACAGCCTCACACCTGCAGAATGTGTCTTTAACAAAACCTCTGGGCTCTTTTGGAATGAGATGCAGGGTGATGTAAACCAACTCAGGATGTAAGCAAACACGTGATCAGAGAGCCGGAGGCTGGCCCAGCCTTCAGATAACCCAGGGCTGTTCTTTCTTCCTCCTCCAAAATGGCTTCCTTGGATGGCTGCTCACATCTCTCCTGCTTATTATGAATTCCAGAATGCGAGAGCTGGAAGGGGTCTGAAAGATATCTAGCTTGAGTCCCTTATTTTATAGGGGAGCAGATTAAGGTCCAGGGAGGGAAAGGGATCTTTGCAAAGTCACACAGCTCACTGGGCTATTTCTTTTATTTAAAAGCTTCTATTAGAGAAAGTCGGACCTCAGTTGAAGCTCCCCATAACCTGGACCATGAGCAAATTTGGACTTTTGAACAGAAGTTAGAGTTGTAGTGATTAATTGCTCAAGACCTCTGTTGTAGGACAGAGCATTGAGTTCTATTTTATGGAATCATCTCTTTTTAAAGTAAGATATCTGGAGTGCATTAGAGATATTAGGGTCTGAAAGTATTGATTGAGTTCTTGTAGAGTCCAATACTTGTGTGGCACACGAAATACCTGGAGGCCCCTGTGCATACACTCAGACTGGTGGTCAGGTGTCCTCTGAGGGCAGCTAGCTACATCTCCCCTCAGGGGTCTAGAGGTACCCCTGAGGGGCTGAGGACCTCTTCAAGAAAGAGGCCTGCTTTTCTCTTCCAATTCTTTCTCAGGGGTTTAGCTGGAATGCTCTCTCCCCTCTACTTTCAGAACTAGCTGATGGCCTTCCGTAGGCCCCAGAGGATGTGCCCGAGCCTTATCTAACTGGAATGGTCATCCTGTCATATCTAGCTTGCCCAAGTATCATTCATACCTAGGGAACAATTAAGATGTATTTTCACCTGATAAATGCAGCAGAGCTGCTACTCGTCATGTTCTTTAAATGGGATGAGATAACTTGATTGATTTACTCAATCAACTCCCACATGAACATGTGGGATATTCAAACATATAAATCAAAAAATGTTTCCACATATGTACAATCACCAATGGTGTTAATTGAAATAGAACATATTAAATAAAACAGATAATTATCTTCAATCATAGCAGTGTAAAGAGGACTCCAATTAATTTGCCAATTAATTGCTTCTCCCTAGCATTAATCAATTTTTTTCTGTAGCCTAACACACACACATATCTGTACACACAAATACGTCTATTCATATATGGAATGTTTTCTTATAACGGCAAGCCCACTCAGCCTAATTATTAGAGCAATGAGAAGTTGCAAAATGCAAAACTGGACTTCAATCTGGAAAAGGTTGAGACCATATGTAAAAGGAAGGGAGATGAGGAGAGTTTTCAGTTCTTTGAGGGGGAGTAAAGGAAATATTTTATTCCCCAAGAGGAATTTCTACTTTCCTTGGGTTTTATTTCTTGCATATGTGATTATTTTTGAATTGTGTTATTTTTGTGTTATATGTTTGGCGTCTGTCTCGGTCTCCCCTTCTCTTTCTCCATTTCAGTATTTTTGCTTCTAAACTAAAAAGCGGCACAGCCTCATCTCTCTCTAGGCTCCCCTGAAAGGGCACAGCTTTAACATAAGCTTCCCTTTTCTGTGTTTCATTTAAATCTAACCTAAAATAGCCAGTCATTCCACAGTCTGCTCCAACAGGGGACGGAGCTGAGTGTGTGCCCTGATCCCTTGGAGTGGATCCTGTGCTAGAGACTGACTCTGGGTTCGATACGATCCGGCTGACCTTTCACTTTCTTTCCTCCACCATTCAAATAGCACCTGGTTCTTATACACCTTTTCCTTGCTTCTGGCTTAAAAAAAATATGTCCTTTTAAAAAATTCTTTGTAGGTTCATATAGAGATGGCAGGATGAACCCTTCACTTCCAAAGGGAAATAAAGATGGGAATAGAGGCAGATCATATGGGAGAAAGGACTGGCTCTGGAGGGGGAGAACCTGGGCTCCTGGCTCTTACTCGTCCCAGCGTTACCTTGGTCAAGTCCCTCCCATTTCCTCATTTGTAAAAATGGAGTAGGAGATGTCTTACAGTTTTTAATCCTATGGTTCTAATTAACAGAATCGTTTGGGTAGAAATGTTCTTATTTAGAAAGCAGAGGAAGAAAGGGTCGTTCAGGGAGTCCTTAATTATCACAATATTGCTCCAATTTCTTACTTCCCACATCATAGTTCAGTGAAAAAACACTGGGTTTGGAAGAAGAAGACCTCTCCTTGTCCCTCCCTTGTCACTTACCACCTTTGAGACCTTGGACAAGTCACTCCACCTTTAGTGACCTCAGTTGTAGAGCGAGGGGGTTGGCCTAGACAGCCTCTGGGGTCTCTGCCAGGGACGGATCTAACATCCCATGAATACCTGATTTCAACTCTCTAGGTCCAACCTTCAACAGAACTAGGGTTAATCACTAAGCACTTAGTAAGCACCAATTGTGTTCCAGGTACTAAGAATGTAAATAACTCCTCTTCCTCCTCCTCCTCTTCCTCCTCCTCTTCTTCCTCCTCCTCCTCCTCCTCCTCTTCCTCCTCCTCCTCCTCTTCCTCCTCTTCCTCCTCTTCCTCCTCCTCCTCTTCCTCCTTCTGCCACTACTACTATTACTATTGCTACTATTAATTTTTATGTAGTGCCTTTCTTTGGTGGCTCAGTGGATAGAGTGCCAGGCCTAGAGTCAGGAAGACTCATCTTTCTGAGTTCATCTGGCCTTAGACACTTACTAGCTGTGTGACCCTGGGCAAGACACTTAACCCTCTTTGTCTCATTTTCCTCACCTTTAAATGAGCTGGAGAAGGACATGGCAAACCCTTTCAGTATCTTTGCTAAGAAAACCCCAAATGGGGTCATGAAGAACCAGGCATGACTGAAAAACCACACCAGTACCTGGCGCATAGTAGGTGTTATATAAATGTTTATTCCTTTCCCCACCTCTAGGTTTACAAAGAGCTTTACACATATCTCATTTGAGACTCTTAACAACCTTAGGAGGTAGATGTTACTGTTATCCCCATTTTACATATGAAGAAACTGAAACAGTTGGAGATGAAATGACTTGCCCAAGATCACACAACTCATAAGTATCTGAGACCAGATTTGAACTCAGGTCTTCCTGACTCCAGGTCCAGCATACTATGTATCGTGCCACTCTTCGGCCTTTCAGTAGGGACTGAAACACTTCCTTATCTCAAGGAGCCGACATTCTATTGCAGGAGACAATAAGGACATATAGAATAGTGTATAATACATATATATGTATATTCTTCTGAATATATAGAATAAATGTATTTCTTTATTCTGTTACAGACCCCAGCCCATTCCTGCCTTCTCCTCCAGTGCAATTATCATCCATGTTCTTTCGTGAATCCTCCACACAGGAGCCACTCAACATGCAGAGTCTTCCTCTAGGTTTTTTTCTTTTTCATCGTGTCGAGGGTACCCACATATCAATCACCAAGGCTGTCCGTCAGTATGCTATCCCCACACCATTTGGAGAAAATGAGTATGTGTGATAAAGGAAGGCAGATGACAGATGGGAGAGAAAGGCAGATCGAAGCAGTTGAGTGATGTAACATCTGACACAGGAACATGGTGAGAGACCCAAAGAGTCAATTGAGAAAGAACAGTTAGCAAATCTCCCCAACTGCCTTTCAGCTAAAGTTGGGTTGACTCCTGCCCTGAGAAGATGGAAGTATTAACTGAGCCTTGTGAAATGCAGAACTTGGGAAATTCAAGTAGCTTGTGAAGCAAATGGATCGTCATCAACAACACCACCTGCAATCGAGGCGGAAGGCTTTTCTTGAGCAGATAAGCCATTCGGATGGGCCGGCTGGTGTGAACTTTGGAACCATGCTTGGGTTTTCTAATTGTTCTTCCATGAACTATTTCTTTTGTGAATGAGCTGGGCCCAGGCTCTAAGAGTGGCATGAACATCTCTCTTACCCTGTAGGACAGAGCTCTGAAAGCCATTGGTTCCACATCTATAAAATGGAGCTCATAACTAGAATTGCCTTACTCAGGGTCATCATGGCTTTCAATTGTTTTCAATTGTGTCTGACTCTCTGTGACCCCATTCGGGATTTTCTTGGCAAAGATCCTGGAGGAGTTTGCCATTTCTTTCTCTAGCCTGTTTTGTAGATGAGGAAACCGAGGCCAACAAGGTTAAATGACTTGCCCAAGCTTACAGTTAGTAGGTGTCTGAGGCCAGATTTGAACTTGTGAAGGTAAGTCTTACTAAGTCTAGGCACGGTGCTCTATCCACTGTGCCACCTAAAGGCCAAATGAGAAAGAAGATATAGAAAGTGTTTTACAAATTTTAAAGAATTATAAAATGTCAGTTATCATTACTTTTGTTACTATAACCACTCCAGGTTCATGAGAGGATATGCAGTTGACCTGGTAAGTTCAGGTATGTCATTCAGCTTTGGGATGTCAGCCTGCTTAAGGTCCATACTTTTAAAAGGTTAGGGTCAGATGACAAACAGTATCAGGGTTAGTCAAAGCTAGGGAATGGAAGGGCTTGGATGTGCCCTCATTCCAACAATAATAATTCCCATTTCTATGGGGCTGTAAGGTTTGCAGTGAGCTTTCTTTAGAGTAACCCTGTGAGGTAAACAGCGCCAGTGTTATAATCTCCATTTGATAGATGAGAGAGTTGAGGCTCTGACTTAATAATATAAGCAGTTGATGTTTCTGTAGAGACCTGGCTTAAAGACCTAGCCCTGAAATACTGGTATGTGACCCTGGAGAATTCCCTTAGGCTCTTGGTACCCCCAGGCACTTCTCTGAGAGGAGGAGAAGGGGCTTCTCCCCATCCGGAGAGGGACAGTTCACATACTAGGTTCCCTACACTGATGAAATATCAGGGCTGTTAAAAAAAATAGCTTCCAGTGCATTTTCATTCTGAAATTCTCCAGCAGCTGACTGGTTTTTCTTCCTGGTGGGGCTGAGAGAAAGTATTGCAGTGGTTTTTGATGCCTTCTTTTCTGGGCCCCACCCTGGCAGAAAGTCTATTTCCAACAATGCTCCTCATTGTTCTCCTGAGAGCCTGCACACACCTGGGTGGGAAGAGAATGGTGTACAAACAAGTGTGGGCTGCCTTCGGTGGGTGGGTGTTGCTGGTTGGGAGGGATGGAAGCCGGAACCACAGGTAGCTAGGGGAGGTCGGGCACACAGTGGTGCTGCCAGTGACTGCATCTTCAGCCCTACATTAGGAATTCAAGAAGCAAGAACCAACTGGCCCATCATTCTTGCACTGCTTAACATCCTAAGCTACCCCAGAATCCCAGAGTCTCAGAGTGGGGAGGGACCACAGAACACATCTAACCCAAACCCCTTGCCTAACAGATGAAGAAACCGGCTCAGGGAGAGTAGAAATGATTAGCCCAAAGTCACCCAGCAAAGGCAAGATCCCAATCCAGGGACTTCAACTCCAGCCAGCACTTTTCTTTCTGTACTGTGTTGTCTCTTGCAAAGAAATTATTCACCCTTTCTTTAACGATCTCTGGTGAGAGGGAACCCAGTATCTTCCAAGGAAAACCACTCCATCTTTGGATAGGTGGTTTGTCCTTATATAACTCCTAAATCTGCCTCTCTGCTGTGTGTGTGTGTGTGTGTGTGTGTGTGTGTATACGTATGAGGGGGGAGAGACAGAAAGACAGAGAAACAGAGACGGAGGGACGGGGAGGAGAAAGAGAACTGCACAAATCTTGAATTTTGCCTTCTTCAAACTCCCCTGCAGCACCCACTCATCTACGAAGCGCTGCAATTGAGGGTATAAGATGCTGGACTTGAAAGGCAGAAGAACCTGGGTTCAAATCTCACCTTAGACATTTGTTGGTTCTGTGACACCTGACATGTCATTTATTATCATTGGGCCTCAATTTTCCCATCTGTAAAGCAGAGATAATAGCACCTTCAGATGTTGCTGTGAGCAAATAAGCCTCAAAATGATGAAACAAGTCCAGGTTCCAAGATAACCTTCCAAGCATTATGAAATGTGGCAGATTTAATCTTTCTGAAACTCCTCAAGGCAATCAGCCAACTTCTGTATATGGCAAGGAAGCTTCTCATACAGCTACTGAATTGGTTATGCCTCTCATGGGCCCTCTGTCACAAAATGGGTAAAATTTAGTTCTTGACTTGAAGAACATCGTTGTTAGAGTTGTGCTGGTAAATATTTAACAATCAGCTTTCTGAAAAGGCACCACACTTTTAAATTTAATCTGTATTTTTAAGCCTTTTCTCTATCATTTTCTTAAACCTAGGCTATCAACAAAAGGAGAAATCAAGCCCTGATTTGTGGCATTTATTGATTTACAAGGCATAAATACTCATTGAAAATTTAACTACCAGCTCTCCCAAGCCAAGCTGGCTCTAGCGTACCTCTGAGGTAAAGTGGGAATTGTCATGAATTTGGAGATTGAAGATATGAGTTCAAGTGTCAGGTCTGCCTCTCACTACTTGCACAGCTCTTGACAAGTCACACACAATCTGAAGTTGACTCATAGCTTATGCAGCCCTATCCCCTCTTTTTACAGGGGAGGATGCTGACCCCCCAGAGTGGGGCAGTGACTTGCCCAAGAAGACACAGGTAGATGACAGAACCTGCATTGGAACATAATAGGGAAGAAGTTGCTTTTTAAAAAAAAATGCTGGATTTGAAGTCAGAGACCTAGCTTTGAATTCCTATCTCACTGTCTAGCTTGGGACATTTGGGCAGTGAGGTGTCGCTGTGGACAGAGCCCAGGCCCTGGAGTCAGGAAGACTCATCTTTCTGAGTTCAAATCTGGCCTCAGATATTTATAGCTGTGTGACCTTCTACAAGTCACTTAACCCTGTTTACCTCAGTTTCCTCATCTGTAAAGTGAGCTAGAGAAGGAAAGGGGCAAACCGCTTCAGTATCTCTGCCAAGAAAATTCCAAATGGGGCCACAGAGTCAGACATGACTGAACAGCAGCAGTATGGTACATTCAGTTTGAAATGTTCAGTAGGAACCTGAAGATGTGAAACTAATGATCGGTAGAAAGGAGGAGAGAGGCGAGGGCCGGATAAAGAGATCCAGGAATCATCTGCACAGACAATGACTGAATACATGGGAGTGGATAGAGCGGGAAAGGAGGAGGACCCAGGACAGAGTTTTAAAGACTCTCCCAGTTAGGGGGCATAACATGGATGTTGCTAATTTAGCAAGGAAGGCTGAGAAGAAGCAGTCAGACAAATAGGAAGAGAAGGAGAAGACATCATCGGCAGAAAAACCTAGAGAGGAAAAAGTGTTCAGGGGAAGAAGGTCATCAACAGAGTCAAAGACTAGAAAAGCCCTTTGGATTAGGCCATTGAGAAATCCTCTGTAACTCTGATGACTCAAATGCTGTATTCAGAGTCTGATAGTTACTAGCCATGTTACTCTGGAAAAGTCACTTAACCGCTGGCTGCCTCAGTTTCCCCAGCTCTAAAACGGTGATAGCAACAGCACTTAGGTCACAGAGTTGTTGGGAGAATCAATGAGATGTTATTTGTAATGCTTTGGCAAAAGTACCATAATAAATGCTTTCCCCCTTCCTCTTGTTCCCCTTGCTAGGATTTATTCACTCAGCCTGAAATTTATCACAGTTTGCATTGGTGGAGGGAGTTTCCACACTGAGACTTTCTCACATAGACCAAATCACAGACCCCTCCTGTAGCCAGATAACAACCACAACAACACTTGACATTTGCAAAGTACTTTCCTTCTAACCCCCTCCCCCCTCCCCGGGGTAAATTGTACAAATATAATGGCTTTCATAAGTTCATAGATTTAGGACTGGAAGAGACCTCAAAGGTCACCCAGCCCAGCCCGGCCCCCTCATTTACACATGAGGACACTGATGCTTGTAAAGGTCATGCAACTGGCCTAAATAAGAGGAAAGTTTGAACCAGCCTTCTTTCCACTGCATCCTTCTCTCTTCTAAGGAGGTTGGGTCCTCACCCACAAGCAAAGGTCTCCAGTGATCCATTGGTGCCCTTTTATCAGGACCCAAGAAAGTATGGGGATGACACCTCTGCTCCTACCCCATCCCACCTCAATTTCTATCCTTCACTGATACTATCTAATTAGAGGGTTCATGCTCTAACTATGTGAGCTCTCCAAGGATAGGGAGCTTTTCTTTTGTATCCTGCATATTTGTTGAAAGAATAAATTATCCCTTAAAGGTTAGCTTTAATGAAATACAGTAAATTCTTTAATTTGGAATGGTCAAGGAATGTGCAGTTCTATTTAGTAAATTCTCTGGCTATTCTCTTTAATATATGCTGTAGACTCAATAATTTCTCGAGAGATAGATTATCGTAAGTTCCTTTTGGAGAGTCCTGACCTATGATGTCATAGGCATGGGGAACTCCTGGTATGGAAACTCCTTTCATGAATGAAGATTAATCATTCATCATCTTAGACTGAGACTAGTCCATAAGGTCATACAACACGTATGAGTCAGAGGTGTGTCTTAAACCCAAGTCTACCTTATTCCAGTTGGACCATCTCCAGTTGTCCTGATTTATATCTGGCCACTGGATCCAGATGGCTTTGGAGGAGAGAGTAAGGCTGGTGACTTTGCACAGCCTTCCCTCACTTAAATCCAATTCAGCTGTAAGTCATGGCATCACCTCCCTGATGTCATGATCCTCTTCTAGAACAAGGACCAACCACACCTTACTCCAAGGCCAATTCCGTACGCCACTATGCCATGCAGGCTCTCATCAAAAGTTTTCTATTCCAGCAAAAATGATTTTGAGTGCAAATTAATATTTTCACAATATTTCCTGGTATCCAGTGTCTCCAGGTTGTCAGCAGCACCTGGTAGTTAGTGACTGTGTCAAACATGTAAAAAGAAGAAGGAAAATTGTACTAATAAATTCAGCAGTGACTTCTAGCTGAGAGGTATATGAGCATTTATGAAGGTCATCTGGCACAATCCTCCTATTTTACAGACGAGAAAACTGAGGATCAGAAAAGCTAAGTGAGGTGCCAGTGGTCACACAGGGAGCAAGCAGCAGAAGGCAGGGTCCTTTAACACCTCCTGGGTCAGAAACTTTCACTGAGTCTTTGGGGATTTGCAATGATAATCTTCTTTACTCTTCCTTTGCCTTTTCATTCCCCTCATTCTTCTGAAGCAGCTGGGTCCAGACTAAGCAAATTATCTGAGTTAGCCTAGGGAAAGCACTGGACATATCTGTGGGGGAGGCTGTTTTCTAGGAAAAGCACCTGATGAAACTTGAGGGTAGTGCTGGGGAGATAAGATACAGAGGCAGTTAGATGAGAAGTCAAGGGAGTGTCAGGACCTGGAGTCAGGAAAACCTGAAGTCAAATCCTGTCTCAGATAGCTCTAGGTGTGTGACCCTGGCTAAGCCAATGTAACGGCAAGCACACTGGCACACCCAGGATGGCTGCTAGTGCAGGTGCTTTTACCTGCTTTACTAGGAAAGCAACTTAAAAGGGGTCAATGATCTTTAACTAAACAGAAAACAATACAGAGAAGAGAAATAAAGACCAACATACAGGGCTGTACTGCCTGAATCAAAGCTTTACATTCACCACTAAATCAAGAGAGCCTTTACCTCTGAGGAGTCGGGGAGCTCTGAACATATGGCCCCTCACAGTGTTGACTAGGGAATCACAACATCTTTCTCATAATTGAGCCCCCAAAGCAAAAGCTCACCTCTCAGAATATATACTCTTTAGGGTCAGTGCCTAATTAGAAATAACAAAATGTGTGTAAGCCTAGCAAGCTTCCTTTAATCGGCTCCACGTGAGGCCTATTGATGGGCAAGGAAGATCTTATTCTCCATTAACCTTACAGCCAATTAACTTCTTTCAGTGTCAGTGTTTCATATGTAGAATGGAGAGAATAGCACTTACAGGAATATTGTGAGGATCATGTAAAAGCATCTTGCAAACCTTAAAATGTCGTCTAAATATTAGCTTCTGTTATGATACAATTACACCAAAAGAGAAGTTTCTGATATTCAGG
>JAQQSZ010018423.1:0-10580 GCA_028646595.1 Phalanger gymnotis | reverse complement strand
ACAGAAGCTCTTTTTCTGGTGGCAAAGAACTGGAAATAAAGAGGGTACCCATCAACAGGGGAGTGGCTAGACAAGTTCTAGCACAACAAATGTCATGGAATATTATTATGCTATAAGAAATGAAGAAGGGTGTGGTTTCAAAGAATCCTGGAAAGACTTATTATGAACTAGTTCAGAGTAAAGTGAGTAGAACTAGGAAAACAATATATACAATAACAACAACATTGTAAAGACCAAAAATAAAACTTTGAAAGATTTAAGAACTCTGATCAATGCAATAACTCACCATGACTGCAGAGCTCCCATGATGATGCATGCTACCTACCTTGTAACAGACATGTACAAATCATGGTACAAATTGAAACACATATGTAACCCTTGTGAGGAAGTCCATTGGTATGGGACTCTCTCCTTATTGGTGAAGATTATACCCTATGGATATGGACAACAAGGGTATTTGTTTTGTTTGAAAACACATATTTGTTACAAGGATTTTGTTTTCCTTTCTTTTTTGGAAGGGGAAAATTGGAGGGTAGGAAAAAGTTGTTCATCAAAATATTTTCATTGAAAAAATAAAGTAGGTAATAGACTAATTCACACTATGATAGAGATAAATATAAAAGGTTTAATATGATAGCAAGAGTAGAGCTTATATTTTTTCATTTAAATTTCATTTTATATTCAGAGCTGCATTCACTCCCTCCCACCTCCACCTCCCCATTTGAGAAAGCAAGAAAAACACATTGCCACTACAAACATGCACAGCTATGAAAAAAGACATTCCCCACATTGGCTGTGCTTAGATGTATACTCCATCTGAACTCTGAGTCTATCACCCCTCTATCAGAAAGTAAACAGCATGTTTCATCTTGAGTCCTCTGGAACTTTGGCTGGTCATTGTGTTAATCAGAGTTCCCAAGTCATTTAAAATTCTTTATCTATACAATATTGCTACTATCATATAAATTGTTCTCCTTGTTCTGCTCACTTCAGTGTGCATCAGTTCCTACAAATCTTCCCAGATCTTTAACCATCCTCCTCATCATTTCTTATAGCATGATAGTGTTCCACCATAAATATATACTATGGCATATTTAACCATTTCTCAATTGCTGGGCCAAGGGTTTATATTTTAATAGATAGTACTCCTTTCACAAAAAGGAAAGAATCTCCAACCAGCAATGGGAGAATGGAGGAGGATAGGGTAGGAGGGTTCTATGGATTTTGGTCAGGGGAGTCTATTTTCCAGACACCATTCATGTCTGTGATGTTTAAAAAGTCTGAGAGACACAGTTTCTGGTTAATTACTCATTTTATTACTAATGCTGGCATTTTACTAATAAAAGAGGTCAGTGGTACTCTTGACCAAAGACCAGTGCCAAAGACCCCTCGTGGTGGTGGGTTCATAGTTTATATATGCTTGGAAGAGTGGATGTTTTTGAGGGTGGCAATCTCTGGTGGTAGTGGTGAGGGTGGCAAACTCTGATTGTTAACCAATCCCAGCCTTGAGTAATCTAGACAAAGGATCTACCTCCACCCAACCTGGACTGGAACATAAGGGGCAGGAATTCACCTTAGATAACATGGTCTAGATGGGGTAAATTCTTGGCAGAGGTTAGTAATGCTCTTCAAAGGCTGGGCTTCAAACAAGGAAATGGGTCTGGAAAAAGGATGGATCTTCTCCATAATTGCTTATTAATAATCATTTCTCATTAATTGTTAATAATCATATCAGACCACACAGCTTTCTCCTCTGACTCTGCATAAACCCAGTCCTATTTAACACCAGGATAAGTTTCCACTTTCAGAAAATGAGAAATTCTACCAACATAGCAGGAGACCTAGGGCTATATTCAAGGGTATGCTAGATCTAGCTTGTACTGGCTCTAGAGAAGTGAGTGTCAAATTTTAGCGTGAGTATTTATTTACATCTCGGAAATCCACAAGCCCTACTAATCAGGGCTTGATTTATTGCTTTGTTGATTGTCCCAGACTTAAGAAAGTGATGGAAGAAATATAAACTAAGCTAAAAAGTATATTGCACGTTTTCAGAGAACTGGTGGTTAAATATTTACCAGCACCCACAGATGGGAATTTTGATATTTGTGACTTATCAATGAACAGGTCTCCACGTTACTTCATCCCCAGATGCACTAAATAGACTTGCCTGGGGTCCTTGAAGCCAGAGATGGCCTCTCAGTGAAATAAGCTGGGGCAATTGGAAGAGAAAGAATTTGATTCAAAGCCTGACACCTTTGAAAACTGTCTGGATGATATGAGTGGAGTTGAGGAAGAGAGCTGCCCCAGGATACCATCACCTAACCTGCTCTCTCTCAAAGGCCCTTAAGCTTCTGATATCCCTTTTTATGGCTGAGCCTCCTGCTTAGGAGATCCAACCTAAGCTCTAGGAAGTCACTGGGCTTCTCCACATGCATTTTTCTCAGGTGATTTGCCCTGAGGCTTTCAAAGCTGAATTTATCAGAAGAAAGGGGCTGGCTCTATCTTCCTTCCTCAGGCGGTGGGAAGAATGGGAAGACCCATCTCCAGTTCCAGTGGGCTAGGGTCTGGTAAACAGAGGCATCCTCAGCAGAGCAGAAAAGAGCAGCAGCGGAGGGAGAAAGATAAGCATTGAGCAAGTAGCTAGGGGGTAATCATGTCTCCTCTTCCTTGGGCTTGTCAGAACTTCTCAGCATTGCCCTCCTCTGTCATCCGGCTCCTTTCACTTCCTAACTCCACAAACCATAAACTACTAAGGTTTTCAAAGCACACCAACAGGTTCCCTACCTGACAAAGTCAGAGCTGGATGGGCCCAAGGGTAATAAAGCATTTCTAAAGGATCCCTCTGGAAAGGAAGGAGACTTTCCTCATATTCTTTGTTTAATGTCCCAGGGGAGCTTTATAGAATGGCAGACAGAGGACCCTGCTGAGGCTGGGGCAAAACTGCCTCTGGCTGGGTCCCTCGGGGCCTTTGGGCTGGGATTGGAGACCTTTCTGACAGGAACAAAGTTAAGCAACTACAGAAGCACAGCTGGAAAATGTATTTTTCAAGGATGTTGCCTGGGCTAGTCCTGTGGGTAAGCAAGTCACCTAACTGCCCTGAGCCACAGATACTTCCTCTTTAAGATCAGGGGTGAAAGACTTTAGAATTCTGATCAGTGAAATAACCAACCATGATTCCAGAGGATAGAAGACTAAGCATCTGCTGGATTTGGGATGCAAGATGGAGAATTTTTGGACATGGACAATGTGGTTTGAATATTAGCACATACCTCCCAGGATTGTTGTGAAGATGAAAATGAGATCATATTTTTAAAGCTCTCTGCAAACCTTAAAGCTCTATATAAATGCTAGATATTATTATTATCATCATTATCATTATGATTAAACAAAAGAAAGAAAATAAATGTTTTTATTTAAAATAAAATAGAAAAAAAACTTAGAATAACTTAAAAAATGAAATCAGGGGTTTCATCGAGCTCATCACTAGATTCTATCCAGTTTTTGAATTCTATTCTATTTCTTTTTCTATTCTACTCTGTTCCAAATGTGCTATCAGCTTGCAGATGGAATTGTGAATGGCCATTCCCCAGGCCCAATCCCAAGCAGAGTTTAGGACCCAGCATCTTTTGAAGGACAGGGAGTATATTCTCTAGGGTAACTCAGTATGCTGCCAAGGTCTCTCTCTTTTTCTATTTCAACCTCCCTGGGATATCATTGGACAGCACTTTATTTTCTAAATGGCAATATTTCCAGCCAGCCCCCAACCCCAATGATAACATAAAACTAACTCTCCCATCTCCTTGCCCAAGCATTTCCCAGGGCTGACACAGCCGGATCCCCTTCACCTAAAGAATGCGTCACCTCCATTTTTCCCTTTAATTAAAAAAGCTAAATCAGGAGAGTTTTTAATGCTCCAAATTTATCTTTATTAATAAACAATAAAAGTTAAAAGCTTCTCAGTTCCCTGATCGAGCACCATTGACTTGACGGCACCTCAAGCAGCTTCATTTCAACTACAGCTTAATCTGCTGTTAACTTGTAAATCAGGGAGTTTTAAGACACACATGCTGGGCACACACTCATTCTCTCTCTCTCTCTCTCTCTCTCTCTCTCTCTCTCTCTCTCACACACACACACACACACACACACACACACAAGCAGCATACCTTAGTAGTACAGAAAAGGACTGAAGAAATGAGAGGTAGAAAGATTTCCACATGCACAGGAAACAGGTTTTTTCCTTCTCCTGACCAGGAGTAGGGGCCAATCCTGCCCATACACTAACTGTTCCTCTGATTTAGAGAGCTGTTAAAACTTGATGTGGCTTTGAATATTTAACCACTTTAAATACACCGATAATGATAATTACCTTGCTGATGGCAGTTTATCTTAAATTAAGCTCCAGGCCAAATTAGACTCTGAAGGCATCATCACTGAACCTAAAACACTCTTAGTTAACTCCCTGCCCTATTCCCAGGTAGGTGGCTACATCTCATATCAGCATGCCTTCTCTTCCAATGGGTCCAATAAAAAATAATCACAGTACCACACTTTGATGTGGCACTTTAACCTTACAGTTTAAATCCTATGAAGTCCATTTTTAAAAAATCAACAAATATTCAGTGAGTCAATTTGCTTTGCATGACTATACTTAGTTGGATATTATTTTTATGAAGGGGGAGGAGGAAAAATTGGGGGGAAATGAATAGTACTAAAAAAAAAAGAAGAAAAGAGCAGATGAGGCATTTAAAAATATACAGAAAAGAACAGAAGGAAGCTCAGAAGGGGAGATAAATGAGCAGGGCACTAATGGAATTACCTTGTTAAATTTGAATCATATAAAAAAGCAAAACCAAACCAAACTGCATGTTTCATATATGGACCTCTTTTTCCATTCTTCCTTATACAAAGAAATGCTCGTCGTAGTATCAAAAAGCAACTACTGTGTGCAAAGCACTGCATCATTACAGGCAAATATTACAGTGCTGGTTTTACAGACAAGGGCACTCATGAATCAGAGGGAATTGCCTATCTATGGTCATAGAAGTTGTAGAAGCAGTAGGTTCAGATCTCTCTCCACAATGCTATCCCGTGACCTATGCTAACACATTTTTTGTCAGAATTATCATATCACTTCCTTTCCCCCAATGAGCTAAGCTCCTAGGGAAGAGATAGATTGTCTATCCATTCTGAGAGAGCTGTGGGTTTTATCCAGCCTCAGTCACTGCAGCGAATTCTCTGCCCTCTGGAAAGCCAACTTAGAATTCTGGGTCACCCCCAATGGTCCAAGCTGGTTTGCTCAGGCCTGGGAAAGTATCTGAGTTTATATAATTAAAACTGTATCTCAGCATGAAATGGGTAATTAACATATTTTAGGCCATTTTACCAAGTATTTATTATGTACCCAGTCCTATGCTAAATGGTATGGAGGGTATAGGCACATCTGCCCTCAGGAAGCTTATGGTCTAATTTGAGAGACATGAAACAGTTAGAGGGAAGTTGAGTTCTAAGCTCTCTGATGTGCTGTTATGGACAAAACTATTCATCACCAAGTGGCCAGCCTACTGGTAAGGACTCTCTCTGTACTTAGTTATGTTGCTCCCCCAAAACAGACTCGGATCTTTTTAGTATTTTAGAACTCCTCAGAGCACACACTCCACTGGCACAGCCTTGGAGAATCCAGGGTCACCTCCCCACCATGGTAATAACTAAGAGACAGGATAAAGAGATCAGCATGGACTAAAGAACTAAGGACCAATGATGTTGTCTTCAAGACTCACCCACTCTCGAAGTTAAGAAGCTCCATGAGGTATGTGGGAGGAAGGAAGAAGTTAAGGGAGCAGATCTTAGCTGAAGCTAGGCTCCTACTCCCTGTGTCACTCTGGGCAAATTAACCTCTCTGAGTCTCAATTTCTTCATCTGTAAAATGGCAATAGCAATATTTACACCAGTTGACTTACTCGGTTACTATGAGAAAATCATGAATCATGAGATCATAGATTCACAACTGAAAGGGACCTTGGAGGTCATTTTCTCCATGCTCTCAATTAATATATGACAAAGCTGAAGTTAAGTGACTCACCCAGCATCAATCAGTTAACATTTATTAAGTAAGTGCCTGCTATGTGCCAGGCACGGTTCTAAGCACTAGGGACACAAAAAGGGGCAAAAGACAGTTCCTGCCCTCAAGGCATTTATAATCTAATGATGGAGACAATGTGCAAACTGATATATACAAGATTAAGGGAAATAATTTAAAAAGGGAAAGCACAAGAACATCAGATAGGTAGAAGGTCACAAGGAGCCAGGACTTGTACCAGGACACTTTTTCCACTGCACCAAGAATATAAATCCTAATTCCTTCCCCACAGGTGTTCACCACCTCCTGGTTGTAGTTTTCATACATGCCCTCCAATTGGCTGGCAGGCAATGCCTCCTTCGGAAGCAAAGAGACTCTAATCCTACTCTGGGATCTGTGTCTAGATTGTGGATGCCATCTATACTCTACTTTCAATCAATAGGATCATAGCCCTGGAAAAGATCCTAGAGATCAATTTGGCTTCAAGTAGCCCTCATTTTACAGATGAGGAAACTGAGACCCAGACAGGTTAAGTAGCAGAGTCAAGATTTGAACGCAGTTCTTCTGAGCCCAAACCTGGCAGTCTCTCTACTGTACCATTCTTCTTTGTTTCTCCGGCCAGTTCATGAGTTATCTAACCAACACAGCAAATGGTCCATCAAATGAGCCTTAAAGATCATCACTCCCTTCATTTTACAAATAAAGAATCAATCTGAGGCAGAGAGGACAGGAAGTGACTTTACCCAAGTCACACAGCCAAGTAGCAGCAGACCCAAGGTTCCTCACTCCTTAAACCACTTTTATTTCCCTGTAACATGAAGCCTCTCCCCAGCATCTCTCTCCAAGGCAAGGAAGAAGCTGGAATCAAATTTTAACCAAGGCAAAGCCAACCTTGGTACACATTCCCAGATCTGGTTGCTTAGTGCCTATTACAGACCATAAGAATCCCCATCTCCCAAGAAAACTTCTCCCTTTACCTACCAGTTCCCAAGTGGTGGTCTCCACAGCCCAAAACCTAGCCCAGAAGCCTTGGAAGAAGAGAAAAGAAGGTGTTTCTTTCTGGATTTCCCTTTTTTCTTGGAAGAGCAGGAGAGGGAAGTGACTTACCCTAGCCAAGGACCATCAGTAGCACTGGTGACAGCTTCAACACAGGATTGGCTCCTGTCTGCTCCAGCAGGAGCCCAAGCAACACAAACAGATTAATCTTCATTGTCCGGCCTGAAGTATATTTCGATTTATTTAAGAGGCACTCTGTGACTGACGCCATAAAGTGGTTGGAGAGTCTTTTGTCTGAACTAAAGAGCAGGGCATTTAAGGCACAGTCAGGTTGCTCCCAGAGGGGCCTTGGGTCTATTTTCCTGGGCTTTCAATCTCCCATGTAGACAATGGAGAAGCTAGGTGAGAGTGCATGAAGAGTATAAACAAGACATAAAGGGACAGCCTGCAGCTGGAGAATACTGAAAAAAAAATCTAGCTAAGCTCTTTCCATGATACAGCTTAGAGCTATCCAACTTTCCATACTCTACTAAGAAATGCACCTCTTTCTCCTTTCCCCACCCTCCATCATATGAGCTAGCCCATTTTCATCTCTGTGTAGAGCACAAATCCCCAAAGGGTCCCCACCCCAACTCAATAGGCTCAGTGCTACTGGATTAACACTGGACACTGAGACAGCTACCAATTAGTACAGTGGCCTTTGGCCAAGGCCAAATGTCAGGCTCCCACACAGGTGAGCAGATAGGGCCTAAGAGGCACCATTTGCCCCTTCTCCCAGAAAGAGGGCAATTCCTCAAAGGCTCAGGATGAGTATGGGGGGGGAGCAGGGAGGAAAAGCTGTAGAGGAACTGACAATAAAGAATGCCAGAGCAAACTTTAAGCCTAAGAGAGCAATTAGGATAGGTAAGGATGAGGGAGAAAGGTTTTTGAGGTAACTGCCTGAGGATCTCTGGCATCCTCTGCAGTGTGGAGACAGGCAAGGGAGCATGAGTTAATAGTCAGATAGCAGCTCACATTCTCCCAGGAAAGATTTCAGATGCATTCATAAATTTCACAGGATTTAGTTGGAAAGACCATTAGAGGTCATCTAATCTGACGCCCTCATTTTACAGATGAAGAAACCAGGACCCAGAGAGGGAAAGAGTATGGAAGTAGCCAGGAAATGGAGGAAGTGGGAAGTAGGCAGATGTGGGTCCTGGTGGCTCGAAAGGTAGAGGGCAGGGAAATGGAATAGGTTTTTCTCTAGTGCAGTGTTGATCACAAGGAATGCCACCATCTCTAGTAACTATCTTTCTTCTCTCCTCATCTTTGCACATAGAAACCCTATTTGTCCTTCAAGACCCAGAACCATTACCACTTCTCTTCTGAAGCCTTCCCTGGTTATACCCCACAGAAGTGATCTCTCTTTTCTCTAAATTCCTATTGAATGTTTTGTCTATAATATTTTCAAATCAAAAACTCTTTACAGGGTTGAAGCCTAACTATAACTGATATGGGGCAACTGGGGTTCCAAGATGATGACATTTGAAGGAACATACCCTTTTCTCTCTGCTCACCTCTGTAAGGCCAATCTGTAAGTGAAAGATCTTTCCCCACCCCCCCACCCCCCACTGAATAGGCCTCAGGTGGGGCCAACAAAGGGAGGCTTGATTAGAAGCAGCCCATACCTTTGTGATACTCCATCAAGGATTAAAGACTCTTCCCACCCCCTCAATAGATCTCAGGTGGGGCCAACAAAGGGAGGCCTGATTAGAGGCAGGCTCACAGCCTTTCACTAACTAGATATGAGGCTCCAGGCCCTACACCTTTTTGCTAAGTAGGCTATGAGCCCTGAACAGAGTATAAGAGCTCTGAGGTTAGCATGTTCCCTTTGGGGGTACACTCATTGAAAGAGTGTTGGTGAGAGACTCTTGGTAAGCCGTTGAAGCAGCTTCCCCCACCATGCCCACTTTGAACACCCAAATGTTGGTGCTTCTCTCGTAACTATGTATTGTGACTTGGTTAGACAGAAATGTTGGTCTGTTTATATTGTCTCTGTTTGTAATTTCTGTTTGTATTTGCTCTGACGTTCAGAGTGGTGGCTTTTCTCCCTGAACTGTGAATGGTATGTGTATATTTAATTAAAGTGAAATTGTTAATCCCTTAAAGTTGCTTTCCTTAGAAAAGAAGAACGAAGAACCTGTGCTAGCAGCCCTTCTGTGTGCTGGTGTTATCAGCCTTGCACAGCCACAGTAACACGAGCAGCATTGTCATTACAACCTCCCATCCCTGCATCTCACCCTACAGTCTACCACCAGCCCATACCATTGAGCAATGTGACTTCCTCTGGGCTGTCATCTTCACTCAGCACCAATGTGATGCCTCTCTCCTGGGGTCTACCTTCCCCTTAACCTCACAAGGGTGAAGGCTGTACTCTCCAGGGAATAGGCTCTCTCCTCTCCCAGCAGGGCTATACCTGTGATTTTACTGTCCTCATAAATGCAGCCACCACTATCACCACACATGGGCCACACCCATTCCTCCACTCCCTGTCTGCATACCTGAGTCTGTCTCAGGCATATTTGAGTTTGGCTCCACTGTACCCTTCCACTCATCTCACACTACTCTTCATCACATGTAATCTACATTCCAGACAACCTGTGCCTCTTTCTTCTACTAGTAACCCCCAACCACAATACACCTCATCCTCTCCCATCTGCCCAACTTTTCATTTGAATTCAACAAGCCTTTACTGAGCTCCCACAATGGGCTAGGTGACTACTAGGACAGACAATGGTAGGGTACAAAGATAAAAATCAAACAGTCCTGCCCTCTAGCAGCTTATGTTCTACAGGGGGGAACATTATAAATCAATACAAAATACACATAAAATAAACACAGACTTATCTGAGATGACATTAATAAGGAATAAGGAAAAGGGCCTGGTAGAAGGTGGCATTGAAGCTGAGCCTTGGTGGGGTTCAAGAGAAGTAAGTGAGGAAGGAGAACATTCCAGGAATAGGGGGACAAACTGTGCAAAGACATGGAGGAAAAAGATGGGATGTCATATGGAGAACAGAATGAGTTCTGCAAGGAAAATATTGAATTTTCTTTTGGACATGTTGAGCTCGAGATGCCTGTGCGACATCAAGGTAGAAATATCCATTTGAGGGTGAGAGATTGGCCCACAGGGAAAAGATCATTCAGCAGTCAATGAAGAAGCATTGCCAAACAGTGCACTAAATACTAGGAATCAAAGAAAGGCAAGACTAGTTCCTGCCTCCATGGAGCTTATATTCTAATATACATAACAAGGCAAATATAACATATATACAGAGGGCAAGACACTAGACGCTGGCAGGGGTGAGGGGTGGTGGAGGGAAGAGGTACTGAGGA
Source organism: Phalanger gymnotis (assembly GCA_028646595.1). Lineage (NCBI taxonomy): Eukaryota > Metazoa > Chordata > Mammalia > Diprotodontia > Phalangeridae > Phalanger > Phalanger gymnotis. The sequence continues at coordinate 130 of JAQQSZ010018423.1, read as the reverse complement.
AGAGCTTTTTCAGAAGGCGGGATATGAGCTAAGTCTTTTTTTTATTATTTTAATTTATTTTTAATATGTTTAGTTTTCAGCATTGATTTTCACATGCGTTTGAATTACAGATTTTCTCCCCATTTCCACC
>JAQQSZ010018422.1:0-10580 GCA_028646595.1 Phalanger gymnotis | reverse complement strand
GGGAAAGGGGGATGGGAGGGGAATGGAGTGACAGAGGGGAGGGCAGACTAGGGAACAGGGCAACCAGAATGTACGCCATCTTGGAGTGGGGGGGGAGGAAATGGGGAGAAAATAATATAAAAGAATAAAAAAAAAGAATGAGCACTGACATGGTAGAGTTTGTGGTGGCAGTGGAGAGGGATCCTCCTCACAGTTCCAAGGCAAAAAACATGTGCTTGTGGTTGCTCACAGACCAGAGTACAGGCCAGGAGAGGAGTAAACACCTCTCCTTTGATCATAACACTTGGGAAGAACCGAAAATTTACAGGAACCTAGAAATATCTCTGAAAACCACTGCACAAAACCCCTGAAGCTTGGGACAGGATGCCTTACACTTAACAAAGAGCTCAACAGTCAAGTAATTGGCTGGGAAAATGAGAAAATGGGGGAAAATCAGACTATAGAATCTACTTTCTTAGTGAAAAGATATTTACTTATATCTTTGGTGACAAGGAATATCAAAACATACAACCAGAAGAAGATAACAAAGTCAAAGTTCCTGCATCCAAAACCTCCAAGAAAAATATGAATTGGTATCAGGCTGTGGAAGAGCTCAAAAAAGATTTTGAAAATCAAGTAAGAGAAGTAGAGGAAAAATTGGGAAGAGGAATGAGAAGGATGCAAGAAAATAATGAAAAATGAGACAACGGTTTGCTAAAGGAGACCCCCCAAAAATGCTGGCAAATGGCAAAAGAAGTCCAAAAAATCCAATGAGGAAAATAATGCCTTGAAAAGCAGAATTGGCCAAATGAAAAAGGAGGTCCAAAAGCTCACTGAAGAAAATAATTCCTTAAAAATTAGAATGGAGAAAATGGAATCTAATAACTTTATAAGAAATTAAGAAATTATAAAACAAAACAAAAGAATGAAAAAAATAAAAGACAATATGAAATATCTCATTTGAAAAACCACTGACCTGGAAAATAGATCCAAAGATAATTTAAAATTTATTGGACTACCTGAAAGTCATGATCAAAAAAAAAGAATCTAGACATCATCTTTCAAGAAACTATCAAGGAAAACTGTCCTGATATACTAGAATCAGAGAGTAAAAGAGAAAGGAAAAGAATCCACCAACCACCTCCTGAAAGAGATTCCAAAAGGAAAACTGCTAGGAATATTGTAGCCAAATTCCAGAGTTTCCACGTCAAGGAGGAAATAATACAAGCAGCCAGAAAGAAACAATTCAAGTATTGTGGGACCACAATCAGGATAACACAAGATTTAGCAGCTTTGACACTAATGGATCAGAGGGCATAGAATATGATACTCTGGAGGTCAAAAGAGCTAGGATTAAAACCAAGAATCGCCTACCCAGCAAAAATGATTATAATACTTCAGGTAAAAAATGGACTTCCGTGCATTCTTGTTGAAAGACCAGAGCTGAATAGAAAGTAAGCTAAATGTAGAAGAATGACTTCTAAAAAAATAAAATTAAGTGTTGAGAGGAATATACTGAGAGAAACAGAAAAGGAGAAGAAGGATGTAGTAAATCATCTCACATAAAACAGGCAAGAAAGGGTTTTTACAATGGAGAGGAAGAGGGAGAAGGTGAGAGGGAATAAGTGAGCCTTACTCTCATTCTATCTGGCTTAAGGACAGAATAATGTGTACACTCAATTAAGTATGGAATTCTATCTTACTCTACAGGAAAGCAAGGGAGGAGCAGTGTTATTATGGCTTTCAGGTAGTCCAATAATTTTAAATTATCTCTTCTGGATCTATTCTCCAGGGCTGTGGTTTTTCCAAAGAGATATTTCACATTGTCTTCCATTTTTTTCATTCTTTTGGTTCTGTTTTGTAATTTCTTGATTTCTCATAAAGTCGCTCGTTTCCACTTGCTCCATTCTAATTTTTAAAGCATTATTTTCATCAATGATCTTTTGGACCACGTTTTCCATTTGGCTAATTTTGCCTTTCAAGGCATTATTCTTATTGGCTTTTTGGAGCTCTTTTGCCATTTGAGTTAGTCCATTTTTAAGGTGTTATTTTCTTCAGTATTTTTTTGGGTGTCCTTTAGCAAGATGTTGACTTGTTTTTCATGATTGTCTTGCATCACTCTCATTTATCTTCCCAATTTTTCCTCCACTTCTCATATGATTTTCCAAATCCTTTTTGATCTTTTCTATGGCCTGAAACCAATTCTTACATTTCTTGGAGGCTTTTGATGTAGGATGTTTGACTTTGTTGAATTCTTCTGGCTGCATGTTTTCCTCTTCTTTGCACCAAAGTAAGATTCTATAGTCTGAGTCCTTTTATGCTGTCTGCTCTTTTTCTCAGGTAATTACTTGATTTTTGTGGTCTTTGTCAGGGTATGACTAGTTCCAAAGAGGAGAGTGCTCTGTCCCAAGCTTCATGGGTTTTGCACTGCTATTTTCAGAGCTACTTGTATTCTGAGGTGATATAGTACTCCTCTCCTGACCTGTGCTCTGGTCTGTGAGTGTAAGCACTCCTTTCTGCTGTGTAACTACTAGGAGGATGCTCTCTCTACAGCCACCACAAGCTCTGCCACACCAGCACTCCTTCTCCGCCAAAGACTACCAACCAGGACTGCAACCCAGATCCAAGCAGTGCAAATCAAGTGAATCCTGCCTCAGTGCCAGCAAAGAGATCCTTGCACTCCCGCTCTGATCAGCCACTTGCTTCCTCCCACTGTCTGTGTGCCTGGAGGTCAGGAAGCAGCCTCTGCTGCTGCTGTCGCCTCCACTACAGCCACCTCTGCCTCCCCAGGGCTGGGGCTGGATGGTGCCCTTTTCTCACCCAGGTCCAGCAGTTTTTCCACTGACCTGCTATGTTTTCTTTTGGCATTTGTGGATTGAGAAGTCTGGAAATTACCACAGCTCAGTGATTCAGTGCCCTGAGACCTGCTGCATCTGGTATGCTCCAGCCTGGTCTGTCCAGGCTGGAACCATGATGGACTGTGCTCTGCTCCCAGCATGGTGTGATAGACCCTTCCCAGTGACCATCCAGGCCATCTTGGACTGGAGACTTGTTTCACTTTGTCAGTTCATGAGTTCTGTAGCTTTTGAATTTGTTTAGTCATTTTTACAGGTATTTGGAGGGATATGGGGGAGAGCTCAATTGAGTCTCTGTTTTCATGCCATCCATCTTGGCTCCACTCCCAGAAGCTAACACCTTTGTAGAGGGACAGGTCAAAGGAAAGAATATGATAAATGGAGGGTGGGACAGGATAGAGGGAAATGTAATTGGTCTTTCACAAAATGACTATTGTGGAAGTGTTTTGTATGGCTATGCATGTATAACCTATATCAAATTGCTTGCCTTCTCAATGAGGGTTTGTGGGGAGGGAGGGAGGAAGAGAGGGAGAGAAGGGGGAACTCAAGGCTTTAAAAATGAATGCTAAAACTCGTTTTTACGTGCAACTGGGAAATAAGACATATAGGCAATGGGGTATAGAAATCTCTCTTGCCCTAGAGGAAAATCAAAGGGAGAGGGATAAGAGAAGCGAGGGAGTGTGACAGAGGGCCAGTTGGAGGAAGGGGTAATAAGAATACATGCTGTATTGGATTGGGGTGAAGAGTGAGATGGGGAGAAAATTCAGAATTCAAAATCTTGTGGAAGTGAATGATGAAAACTGAAAATAAATAAATTTAATTTAAAAATCATATTCTACAATTTGTTTAGCCATTCCCCAATTCATGAGCATCCCATCAATTTACGATTCTTTGCCACTGCAAAAAAGAGCTACTAAATATATTTTTTTGTACATTTGGTCCTTTTCCTTTGTCTTGATTTCTTTGGTTTACAGACCCAGTAGTGGTATTGCTGGCCACCTGGTCTGGGGAATTTTGTAGCCCTTTGGGAATAGTTCTAAATTGTTCTCCAGAATGGTTGGAATATTTAACAACTCCACCCACAATGCATTAGAGCACAGCTTTTCCCATACACTCCAATATTTGTCAGTTCTGATAGATGTGAGGTGGTATATCAGTTATTTTAATTTGCATTTCTCTAATAAATGTTGATTTAGAGTATTTTTATATGACTAGATAGTTTTGATTTATTCTTTTTGATATCATTACATTGTCTATATATCTTTTAGCAAAATGTAGTATCCCTGATTATCTCTTTCAATCAGGCCTATTTTTTCTGTTTTTGCATTATCTGAGATCATGACTACAACTCCTGCCTTTTTTTTTTTACTTTAAATGAAGGATAATAGATACTGTTCCAACTCTTTATTTAAAATCTGTGTGGTGCTTTCACTTACAAATTTCTCTCTTGTACATAGCATATTATATCTGGTTTCTAATCCTTTCTGTTATCTCCTTATGTTTTATAGATGAGCTCATCCCAATTACATTCACAGTTACAATAACTGTGTATAGTATGTCCCTCCATCCTATCTTCTTCTGTTTCATCTTCTCTTTATCTATTGATCCTTTACCTCCTCAAAAGTTTGTTGTACTTCTGACCATTCCCTCCCTTATTCTGTCCTCTTTTTATCATCCCCCCATCTCTTATCCTCTCCCATATTTCCCTATTGGGTAACACAGATTTCTATACCCAACTCTGTGTGTGTGCTTGCTATCTGTATCTATATCTATTTATAATGTGCATGTCTATACAGATATGGATATGGACATATATACATATATATGTACACACACATATGTGCACACACATATATGTATAAATGAATATACACACACATATACATATATACATACATATATATATGTATATATACATATAGGAGAGAGAGAGACGTACATAAACACACTTCTCTCTTTGAACAAATTCCAATAAGAGCGGGATTCAAGCATTTCCTACCAAACCCACATTTTCTCCTCCTCTATAAAGGTTCTTCCTTGCGTGCCTCTTTTAGGTGAGAAAATTCTCCCCATTTTACCTCTCCCTCCCCCTTTCTCCTATTTCATACCTTTTTTCTTATTCTTTTAATTTTTTTTGTTTTGGTTTTGGTTTTAGTATCTTGGGAGATTGTAATGGCAAGCAAAGTGGGATTTTTTGTTGTCCTTTGTTTTGGAGTGCTTCTCCAAGTGCTTTTGATTGAGTCTTGCCTTAGTTTGTAGGAATGCCCATACTGTTTTGCTAATTAGGTCACAAGAAGTGTGAAGTCCTCAGGAGGTGTGAAGTCCTTGGGCCCTGAAAAAAGGTATATATACTCTGAGAGTAGCCTTTAAGCTAGAACTCTCAAAACTGCAGAAGTAGAGGTGTTGCTTGGGGGCTCACTTACTGGAAGAGTGTTGTGTGATTTGACCAGATGAGACTCTGAGTAGCAGTTTGAGCTGTCTGGCTCTGAAAAACCCAGATGTTGGTGCTTCTCTCTCTGGTAACTATGTATGTAATTTCTTAGACAGACAGCTAGAAGCCCGTCCACTGATTTGTGTTATTTTGCTCTGTTTATATTATTTCTCCTTGGAATTTTTGTTTGTGTTTTCTCTGAAGTCTAGGATGCTGACTTTTTCCACTGAACTAAGTGAATTATGTATGTATGTTTAATTAAAGTGAGATTGTACACCCCTTAAAGTTGCTTTCCTTAGAAAAGCAGATCAAGGATCCTGTGCTAGCAGCCCTCATGTGTGCTGCTGTTATTGGTCTTACACAACCACCGTAGTGGCAAGCAACATTGTTGTTACAGAGATCAACATAATTGACTCCCACTCATGCCATTTTTTTAAATAGACTCCTTCTAACTGGTCTAATAATGATAAAGTTCTTAGGAGTTATATGTATCATCTTTTAAGGGAGGATTGTAAATATTTTAATTTTATTGAGTCTCTTGGGATTACTTTTTTCATATTTACCTTTTTATGCTTCTCTAGAATCTTGTTTGAAAGTCAAATTTTCTATTCATCAGGAATACTGGAAAATCCTCTATTTCATTAAATAACTATTTTCCCCTGAAATATTATACTCAGTTTTCCTAAGTAAATGATTATCAGTTGAAATCCTGACTCATTTGACTTTTGGAATATCATATTTTAAGCCCAATGCTCCTTTAAATGGATATCTTTGAAATCCTTCATGATCCTGACAGAGATTCCATGGTAATCAAATTGTTTCTTTCTGAGTGCTTAATAATATTTTCTTTCTTTTTTTTGTCTCCCACTTTGTCATGGTTTTTCTTTTTCTTAATTAGATTTTTTTTTATTTTTAGTTTGCAACACTCTGTGCTACATGTTCTTGAGTTATAAAATTTCTTCCCTTCCTTCCCCTCCTCCCTCCCCACAACATGGCATGTAGTCTGATAGAGATTCCATATAAACCTCCACATTAAACTTATTTACACAATAGTCAAGTTGTAAAGAATTATGACCAATGGAATGAATCCTGATAGAGAAGAAACAAAACCAAAAAAGAAGAGAAAAAAAAGAGACGGTATACTTTGCCTCAATCTGCATTCAGACTCCACAATTCTTTCTCTGGATGTAGCTAGCTTTTTCCATCATGAGTCATTTGTAGCTGTCTTTGAGCCTTGTACTGCTGAGAAGAGCCAAGTCTATCAAGGTTATTCATCACAGAATCTATATGTCTGTGGTTGTGTACAATGTTCTCCTGGTTCTGCTCCTTTCACTCATCATCATATCATGTAGATCTTTCCAGGTTATTATGAAGTCCATATCTTCCCCAGTTCTTGTAGCATAATAGTATTCCATTACATTCATATACCACAACCTATTCAGCAATTCCCAAATTGATGGGCAAGCCCTCGATTTCCAATTCTTTGCTAACACAAAAAGAGCTGCTATAAATATTTTTGTACATACAAGTTCTTTTCCCACTTGTGTGATCTCTTTGGTATATAGCCCTAGGAGGGGTATTTCTGGGTCAAAGGGTATGTACATATTTATAGCCCTTTGAGCATAGCTCTAAATTGCTCTCTAAAACAGCTGGATCTGTTCACAACTCCACCAACAATGTATTAATGTTCCAATTTTCCCACCTCCTCTCTAGCATTTATAATTCCAGCATTTATCATTTTCCTGGTTTGTCATGTTAGCCTATCTGAAAGGAGAGATGTGGTACCTAAGAGTTGTTTTGATTTGCATTTCTCTAATCAATAGTGATTTAGAGCATTTTTCATATGATTCCAGATGTCTTTAATTTCTTCCTCTGAAAACTGCCTGTTCATATACTTTGACCATTTCTCAATTAGGGAATGGTTTTTATTCCTATAAATTTAGCTCAGTTCCCTGTATATTTTAGATATGAGGCCTTTATCAGAGACACTGGTTGTAAAGATTTTTTCACAGTTTTCTGCTTCCTTCCTAATCTTTGTTCTATTGGCTTTCTTTACACAAAAACTTTTCAATTTAACATAATCAAAATTATCCATTTTGCATTATATAATGCTCTCTATCACTTGTTGGTCATGAATTCTTCCCTTTCCCATATATCTGGTAGATAAACTTTTCTATGCTCTCCCAAATTGCTTATACTATCAGCCTTTATTCCTAAATCATTAACCCATTTTGACTATATTTTGGTATACGGTGTAAGATATTGGTCATGTCCAGTTCTGCCATATCATTTACCAATTTTCTCAGAAGTTTTTGTGGAATAGTGAATTCTTAGCCCAGAAGCTGGGTTCTTTGGGTTTATCAAAGAGAAGATTGCTATAGTCATTGACTTCTACATCTTGTGTACCTAACCTATTCCACTGATCTACCACTCTGTTTCTTAACCAGGCCCAGGTAGTTTTGATGACTGTTGCTTTATAGTGCAGTTCGATATCTAGTATGGCTAGTCCACCTTCCCTAGGATTTATTTTCATTAATTCCCTTGATATTCTGTACCTCTTGTTCTTCCAGATGAATTTTGTTATTATTTTATCCAGCTCTGTAAAATAATTTTTGGTAGTTCAATTGGTATGGCACTAAGTAAATTAATTTAGGTAAAATTGTCATTTTTATTATATTAGCTCAGCCTAACCATGAGCAACTGATATTATACCCTTTATTTAGATCTGACTTTATTTCTGTGGGAAGTATTTCGTAATTCTTTGTTTGGGCAGGTAGACTCCCAAATATTGTATAATGTCTACAGTAACTTTAATTGGAATTTCCCTTCCTATGTCTTGTTTTTTGGCTTTGTTAGTAATGTATAGAAATGCTGAGGGTTTGTGTGGGTTCATTTTATATCCAGCAACTTTACTAAAGTTTTTTTTTTATTATTTCACGTAGTTTTTTACTTGATTCTCTAGGATTCTCTTAGTAAATCATCATATCATCTGCAAAAAAGGGATAATTTTGTTTCTTCTTTGCCTATTCTAATTCCTTCAATTGCTTTTTCTTCTCTTGATGCTAAAGCTAACATTTCTAGTACCAAACTGAATAATAGGGGTGATAATAGACATCCTTTTTTCACCCTTGATCTTATTGGGAATGCATCTAACCTATCCGCATTACATATAATGCCTGCTGATGGTTTTAGGTCGATTCTATATATAATTTTAAGGCAGACTCCATTTATCTCTATGCTTTCCAGTGTTTTTAATAGGAATGGGTGCTGTATTTTGCCAAAAGCTTTTTCTGTTGAGATAATCATTTGGTTTCTGCTAGTTTTTGCTAATTGATATGATCATTTATGCTGATAATTTTCCTAATATTAAACCAGCCTTGTATTCCTGGAATATATCCTATGTGGTCATAGTATATTGTTCTCCTGAGAAGTTGCTGCAATCTTTTTGCTAATATTTTATTTAAATTTTTTGCATCGACATTCATTAAGGAAATTGGTCTATAATTTTCTTTCCCTATTTTGACTTTTCTTGGTTTAGGTATTGGTCTATATTTGTGTCATAAAAAGAGTTTGGTAGGACTTCTTCTTCACTTATTTTCCCAAATAGTCTATAAAGTGTAGAATATGATTGTTTTTTAAATGTTTGATAGAACTCACATGTAAAACCATCTGGCCCTGGAAATTTTTTCCTAGGGAGTTCATTGATGGCTTTCTCAGTTTCTTTTTCTGAGATAGGGTTATTTAGGTAATTGATTTCCTTTACTGTTAACCTGGGCAATTTATATTTTTGTAAATATTCATCCATTTCCCTAAGGTTATCAAATTTATGGGCCTATAAGTGGGCAAAAAATATTCCTAATTATTGTTTTAATTTCCTCTTCATTGGAGGTGAATTCATCCTTTTCATTTTTGATACTCGTAATTTTGTTTTCTTCTTTCTTTTCTTTAAATCAAATTGACAAATGGTTCATCAATTTTATTGGTTTTTTTTCATAAAAACAGCTCTTACTTTTATTTATTAGTTCAATAGTTTTCTTGATTTCTGTTTTATTAATCTCTCCTTTGACTTTCAGTACTTTTAATTTGATATCTAATTGGAGATTCTCAATGTGTTCTTTTTCTAGCTTTTTCAGTTGCATGCAAAATTCATTGATCTTCTTTTTATCTATTTTATTCATGTAAGCATTTAGAGATATAAAACTTCCCTTAAGAACTGCTTTTGCTGTGTCCCATAAGCTTCAGTATATTGTCTCATTAATTGTCATTCTCTTGAATGAAGTGATTGTTTCTATGATTTGTTCTTTGGGCATTTGTTCTTTAGGATTTGATTATTTAGTTTCCATTTAATTTTAATTTATCTTTCCATGGTCCTTTATTACAAATAATTCTTATTGTATCATGATCTGAGAAGGATGCAGTAACTCTTTCTGCCTTTCTGCATTGGAGTGATGTTTATATGTCCTAGTACACGGTCAATTTTTGAATATATGCCATGTACCACTGAGAAAAAAAGTATATTCCTTTTTATCTCCATTCAGTTTTCTCCAGAGGTCTATCATATCTGCCTTTTTGAAAGTTCTATTGACCTCCTTAAGTTCTTTCTTGTTTATTTTGAGGTTAGATTTATCGAGTTCAGAAAGGGGGAGGTTGAGGTCCCCCACTAGTATGATTTTGCTATTTATTTCTTCCTGTGACTGCATTAACTTCTCCTCTAAGAATCTGCATGCTATACCACTTGGTGCATACATGTTAAATAATGGTATTGCTTCATTGTCTACGGTGCCTTTCAGCAGGATGTAGTGCCCTTCCTCATCTCTTTTAATTAGATCTATCTTTTCTTTTGCTTTATCTGAGATTAAGATTGCTACTTCTGCTTTTTTTTTACTTTAGCTGAAGCACAATATATTCTACTACAGCATTTTACTTTTATTCTGTGTGTATGTGTTTCTTGTGTTTCAAATGTGTTTATTGTAAACAGCATATTGTAGGATTATGGTTTTTAATCCATTCTGCTATCCACCTCTTTTTTTTTTATTTTTTTTTCATTATTTAATATATTTAGTTTTCAGTGTTGATTTTCACAGGAGTTTGAATTACAAATTTTCTCCCCATTTCTACCCTCCCCCCAACTCCAAGATGGCATATATTCTGGTTGTCCTGTTTGCCAGTCAGCCTTCCCTTCTGTCACCCCACTCCCCACCCATTCCCTTTTTCCTTTCTTTCTTGTAGGGCAAGATAAATTTCTATGCCCCATTGCCTGTGTATCCTATTTTGTAGTTGCATGTAAAAACTTTTTTATTTTTGTTTTTGAACAT
>JAQQSZ010018421.1:0-10580 GCA_028646595.1 Phalanger gymnotis | reverse complement strand
CCATTTTCTCCCACCCCTCCAAGGAGCATGGCTGACCGAAAGAATGGGGAAACCTAAAGGAAGATATAGCAAAGTCGAGACCAGCCCAGAACAATTTTCCAAACTCAGAATTACTCTAGCATGGGATATTGATCTGGGCCCTGACCAATTATGCTCAGTATCTAACTGGAAACTGAACAGAGAAAATAACTGGGCAGGCATGAAGCAGGAAAGAAATACCCATCAGACTATGAGGGAGCTGGATGGTTTTGTTCAAAAGCTGGAAGCAGACACTCAGAAAGAAGATACCTTTATCCCTGGGTCACTTCTGAAAGATTCCCAGATCACCACAGTTTCCCCTCCAGAAGCCACTAAAACCACCACTACGTCCATCCAATATGAGACTATGTCTCAAGCCTCTCCAACTGTTCAACTGGCAGAAAATAGACATCTGGTCCAACCAGTCATGCCACAGGAGTGCCAGCTCAAAGCAGCAAAGCAGGTTAAGTATACATGATATTCTGTGGATGTTGCACTGGGAAATCACTTTTCAAAGGGCAGAGGTGAGCAAGGGAAGCTACCAAGACAGAGGAAAAGGGGGGGGGAGGGGACAAAATGAATGGTTGCTGTGGGAAAATCCCAAAACAGAGCCTTAATTTCCCCAGATGGAGCAGGATGGACCTGTTGAAGCACTTTAGGGTGCTGGGAAACTATTGAAGGAAAAAAACAGTGAAAGAATTTATCTTCCAAAGTAGAAGAACTAAGTAGGAAGACAAAAAGGACTAGAGGGAAAATCTCAAGCAAATAAATATGAACTAGGCAGATTTCTTATGGGATTAGATATTAAAATACTGCCCTTAAAATGATGGACCAAACACTATGTCAAATTTCCTCCTTTCACAAACATTGCCAGAATGTACACTATAATGAGCCAAGAGGAAAGTCACTCTTTTGCAAACTCCTCTCAGACAGAGTAACTCCTCATTTCCTTGGCAGATGGAGACTTGACAGTACAGAAAGGAAACACCAAGCTACAAGAGAATAATAAGCTCTGGAGAATCCTCCTCACTCTTCACAGAAAAGAGGGAATACCAGACACCTCCTTCCCCAGGTAGACCGTCGCTGTCCTGTTTAAACATAGGCAGGATTCTCTGGTGGTTAAGGGAGCAAGTGATTTCCTCACCCTCAGGGAGGGAGCAGTCCCAAAACAAGTCTCCTCAAGGCACAAAGCTGCTAGCCCAGAAAAGACAGCGATCATGCAGAGAAAGGAGAGTCCAACCCCAGGACACTCAAAAATCTACCTGCCTGTAGCCCCTGGTTTCTCTGAACTTTGTGATAGCAACTCACCCACTTTCCCCACAGAGTCATCTTTTGCTCCAATAAAATACATCTAAATTAATGTTGTTTCTCATGTTTCCTTACTACTAACCTACATTCCTTTACTACTCACTTACTAGATTACAACTTTTTCTGATTAGTAAAATTTATTCTTTAAACTACAGTTATGTAATGCTTTAAGATTTTAAAAAATGCTTCCTTCACAAAGGTCCTACAAACAAAGAGGTAACTATAAATTATGGCAGGCCTGCACCATATAGGATCAAAGGATTTCAGGGGTACTGCAAAAAAAAGAATGTGAAAAGAAAGTAAAGTTTTTAGTAACTGTTTTGTCCTTGCCCCCTTAACCTGCCTTTCATTAGTCATTCTTGAGTCCATCATGAAACTTGGCAGGTGGGTTGCCACACTTCACATTCTTTCCTGTTTATCACATGAGCCATGGCAACCAACCATTGTCAGTCTACCTCTACTCTGAGAGGTGCAGTGTTTTTGGTCCTTACTGGAGTTCAATTGGGACAAAATGAATGCGGCCACTTGCCCACTGCTCCATGAGCATCAACAACAGGAGATTCTTCACCACTCTTAAATTACATGAATATCTGGTGCTCTCTCCAAGGTCAAACCCTCAGTTCAATACTCCTCTGTACGTGAGCAGTTACTGCGAATTTCTGGTGCTACTACTAAAGTTTTGGGAGTAACTTTATAAAATAGGTGACAAAAAGAAAGGGAAGATATAAGTAGAACATGGAGTGTTTAATCTGGAGTGAACAAATAGATACTTGGATACTTACACAAGAGACAAAATATTGTGCCTTGTTTGCTAAGAAGTAATAGCTGTACCAAAGGAATACAATCTTTGTCATCATTTTGAATCAAAACATCCTGACTGAAGCAAATTGGACACCAATGAAAAATTAAAGCATCTAAATTGTTGAAAAATCTCAGTGAGGAAGAGTGCTTTTTCACAAAAATAAACTCAGAAAATGAGGTGGCTACTAAACATGATTCTGGAGTACAGTAAACTGATTGCTAAGAAGAAGCATAATAAACCCCTTAACTAAAGGTAAACAATAAGAAAACCTGAAAAATGTCTTTCAACTTGTACCATTTAGCAAAGTAATTTTTTAAAACAGTGTGATTTCATGAATGAAAATCTTAAGTACTAATTGTAATTAATTGATATTAATCAAAATTTCCCTTTTTAAAAATACAGTTTATTTGCAAAGTAGTTTAATTAATTTACGCCTTTATTTGGAAAGTAAGCCACTAAACAGCTTATCTGCAGCCCAAAGAAGTTTAGCCTACTTTGATTTTGGCCCCTACCTACTGACAAGTTGTACAGGTCTGGATTATGGTATAACAAAGAAATATAGGTCTATAATGTCTAAACCCAATGTTTTCTCCCCCCCCCAAAATTTTTTCACTCTCTTCTTCCTAACCCATAAATTATGAACTGAGAAACTTTTATGCCAGTAAATGAGTATGGCCAGACTCATATTCTGACCCATTGATATCTTCTGTTTTTTACAACACAAGTTTTCCCCAATATCCCATTCCATTTTTAAAAACAAAAAGAAAATACGAGAAAAAAAACAGCAAAACTAATCAATACGTTTCAAAACTCTGAAAATATTGCAATTCATAAAATAGTACTGGACCTCTGATTGTCACAAAGGAATGGGATGGGAGTGTTTCCAGATCTCTTCTTTTGAACTGTTTTTCTTCTTTATCATTTTTCAAGCCTCATTTTCAATTCTTTGAGGTAATTTTTTTCCATTTCAATTCATTGTGTACATTGTTTTCTTGACCATACATCACCACTTCAGTTCATTTAGGTCCTTCCCTGCTTCTCTGTATTTTTTCACATCTGTTGGTTTTTTCTAAAAGTATGTTATTATACATGACAATTTTAAATTATACATGACAATTTTAAACATTCTTTTAAAAAATTTGAGTTTCAAATTTTTCTTCCTCCCACAAATCCCCTCTTCCGAAAAAGCAATTTGATATGGGTTATCTATATGTCATCAAGTAAAACCTATTTCTAAATTAGTCACATTGATAAAGAAACAGATCAAAAGGAAAAAAAAACTAAGAAAAAAAGTGAACATTGTATGCTTCCATTTTCATCCAGACACCATCAGTTCTTTCTCTAGATATGGATAGTATGTGCCATCATGAGTCTTTTGGAATAGTTTTGTATCATTGCTTTACTAAGAACTAAGTCACTCATAGGAGACCATCATATTATGTTGTTACTGTGTACATGTTCTGGTTCTGTTCATTTCACTTTGCATAAATTCATATGTCTTTCCAGGCTTTTCTGAAACCCACCTGCTTATCATTTCTTATTACACAATATACTGTTACATTCATATGTCACAACTTGTTCAGACACACCCCAACTTATGGGCATCCCCTAAATTTAGAATTCTTTACCACCACAATGACATTTGCTATAAATATTTATGTGCATATAATTCCTTTTCTCTTTTTAATCATCTCTGTGGGATATTCTAGGGCATTGGGAATCAAAGGGTATGGAGTATGGTTGCCCCTGAGCATAGTTCGAAATTGCTCTCCAGAATGGTTGGATTGGTTCGCAACTCCACCAATCCTGCATTAGTGTCCCAATATTCCGACTCCTTTCCAACTTTCTTTCCAACATAATTCAATTTGTTTTTCTGTCATATTGCATTTCTCTACTCAAGAGTAATTTAGAGCATTTTATATGATTATAGATAGCTCTAATTTCTTCATCTGAAAACTGTCTGTTCATATTCTTTGACCATTTATCAATTGGGAAAGGCCTCACCTTGTAAATTGCTTCAGTTCTCTACATAGTTGAAAAACGAAACCTTTACCGGAGACACTTGCTGTAAAAACTATTTCCCAGTTTTCTGCTTTCCTTCTAATTTTACATTTTTCACTGCTGTGTCTTGTTTGGTCATAAATTCTTACCTTTTCCATAGATCTGAGGGGGAAACTATTCTTTGCTCAGCTAATTGGCTTACCTGATCTTTATCTATGGTGTAAAATGTTGTTCTATACCTAATTTTTGCCACATGGTTTTCTAATTTTCCTAGCAGTTTGACAAAAAGTGAGTTGTCACAAAAGCTGAGGTCTAACACTAGGTTAGCATGGTCATTTATTACTGTGTCTATTCCACTGATCCACCACAGTTTCTTAGCCAGTACCAGATAATTTTGATGATTACTGCTTCATAATATAGTTTGAGATTTGGTACTGCTATGACACCTTCTTTTGCATTTTGTTCCATTAATTCCCTTGATGTTCTTCACCACATGAATTTGTTATTTTTAAGTAGCTCTATAAAATAATTTTTTCTGTAAGACAATTCTTTGGTAGTTTGATTGGTATGGCACTGAATAAGTAAATTACTTTAGGCAGAATTGTCATTTTTATTATATTGGCTCAGCCTACCCATGATTAATTGATATTTTTCCAATTATTTAGATTTTACTTTATTTGTGTGAAAAGTGTTTTGTAATTGTGTTCATATAGTTCCTGGCAGGTAGACTACCAACTATTTTCTCTTCTTTAGTACTGCTAGTTTCTGTTGGTGATATATAGAAATGCTAATGATTTTTGAGGTTTTATTTTACATCCTGCAACTTTGCTAAAGCTGTTAATTATTTCAAGTACTTTTTTATTGGATTCTCTTGGGATTCTCTAAGTATATCATCACATTATCTGCAAAGAGTGACAGTTTTGTTTCCTCATTGCCTCTTCTAATTCCTTCCATTTCTTTTTCTTCTCTTATTGCTATAGCTAACATTTCTAGTACAATACTGAACAACAGTGGTATTAAATGGTTTGACACCAGAATGGATGATCAGTAGAAATGCCATGAAAGAATATGCATTACCACTTACTTTGCCTGCCTTCCCTAAGGACCAAGGGACCTTTTGGTCCAAATTGAAGCTGAAACCTCTCCTTTTTGTTATCTGCAACATTAGATTGTGAATACTTTGAAAAAAGATACTTTGTCTTGCTTTTCCATTTGTATCCCTAGCATATGTGCTTGGCACATAGCAAGCACTTAATAAATGCTTTATTCATTCCATAACTAGTCATCATTAACAAAATGTTTTAAATGTCTCCTCCTTGCATATTCAATCGGTTACACAGGCAAACTAGCATGTTCAAATTGGCAAAACCAGACAACATCAGAGATACTGCCAAACTTGAATAGGAGGTTTAATTTGGTATTTGGTTGCATTTCTAACATGTTCATCAGTCTTGTATAAACCTGCTCAACAGGAGTCAACCAGTCCCTGAAGATTCAAGTGATTATCTTAGCACAACTATAGGGCCAGAATGCTGGCAATTCTCTCAACAGTGCTATTGGGCTCAAAGTTTGCCAGGTAAAAAAAATAGATAGAAACCATAACTACACTGAACGATGGCCTTTGAGGTCCTTGCACTGAATAATTTGGACTTGACAAAATCCATGGTACTTGAACTTCAGCTCCATCAGCACCTGTGACCTGGACTCCAGAAGAGTCTTGGCCAGATCCTTTTAGATCCTCTTAATAAGACAGTTAAGTGGTGTAAAGGAGACAGCACTGGACTTGGAGTCATGAAAACCATACTCCATATTCTACCTCAGTCACTTTCTAGGTAATGCAGGACAAATCATTAAACCTCTCTCATTCTCAGTTTCCTCATCTGTGCAGGGTGAAATTGTTTCTATCCCACAGAATTGTTGTGAGAATCAAAGGAAATAGTTTAAAGAAACCAATTTGCAAAACATAAAGTACTGATGTCCTTGTTTTCACTGGGAAGCTTCATACTGATATGATATCTTAGCTCAACAGGTGGCAGGGTCTCCTCTTCATACCTTTACTCTTAACTGACAGGCATAGTCTCTTAAATTTTATCTGGGAAATTTCACTCTTTGTATGCGATAAATAAAGCATAGTTCCATTTTAACATTTACTCTAACATATCAATTTATTATTTATTAATTATATTATTAGTACATTAAACTAAGTGCTAAAATGGGACTACACTTTGTTATTATCTCTTGTTAATTACTCCTTACTTTCTTTAAGTACAAAGAGAAGGGGGGAAGGGAACCAAACTCTCCCTAGGAAATGATGCATTTTTCATCTATAACTACTATCATTAGACTTCTGGGGCTATCAAAAAAAAAATTTAGTCTTCTATTACAAGAATTAAAATATTTAAATATTCAGAAGTCTACATCAACTAAAGTGATCCTGAAATGATCCAAAAGTGACTCCTTATAGAGCACAAAAATAGTTGGTATCATGTACGGTGTTTTACACTAGCCATATATTAATTAAAATGTTAGTTAACAACCCACACTCTATAAAGATGAGGGAGCAAGAAACAGGAGCATAAGCTAAATTATATAATGGGGCTGAGACAAACAAATATAAGAATTTAAATTTCATTTATATTTAGAAGATCAACTCAAATTAACCAGCTGTATAGGTCTGGAAAAAAAATCACTTTGCCTGGTTTGGCCTCTCAGATTTCTGTCCTTTAAAAAGATGAGGAAGGACTAAATAATTTCTGGAAAGCAATTTGGAATGGTACTTCAAAAGTCAATGAACTGTACTTTGACCAGGGTATGCCACTACTAAGCCTAGATCTCAAAAAGGTCCAAGAGAGAGAAAGAAGACCCATATGTAGGGAAACATTGATAGCAATACTTGTTACAACAAAGAAGTAGAAACAGTGGGGATGGCTAAACCAATTGTGAGATAACAAATACAAACAGAGGAAGTCGTGTATGAACAGAGGGAAAGTGAGAAGAATCTGAAAAATATGATAAGCACAATAAGGTAAAGGAAAACAATTAGGATTTTGAATAATTCAAAGACCAACCATGAATTTAGAAGCCTGGTGATGAAGGATGTCTTCTATCTCTTTGAAGAAAATATAGAACAGAGGTGGGGAACCTGGTACAAGTTCCCCACCCCTGAATTCTACATACATGCATACATACGTATTGTTTATTCATTTTACTTGTTATTTGTGATATTGTTAGCTGCTGAATAATATGAAGTATAAGTCCCTTCCCCCGCAAACAAATATCAATGGAACATTTTAAAATATGCAGAAAGTTCAGAAAGAGACAATAATTCTATTATTATCATGTTAAATATACTAGTAGCTTTAAAATAGTACTTAACAGACATTCATGAGTTCATAAACAATCCTATTTTTTTCTTCTTTCTATTTCAAATGTTTGATGCTTAATTTCCTAAGAAATTTTAATTTTTAAAGTAGGAAAAAAATTACATAGTTCTTAGCTAAACCACATATATTAAAGGCAGAAGTCATTTTTCAAGGGACAATATGAATCTCAATCAACAGAATATATTCTCATTTCTACAATAACAAAGTAAGATCCTCATTAGATAAAACTGATGAAGGGACCTTAACTGGGAAGAGAAATGTTCTGGATTATTTCCTAAGAGATTTCTTGGCCTAGATCAAGGGATTACAAAAGGAAATTTCTGTTCATTTCCTTCCCTCCATCCCAAGAAATAAAATTTTTACACAATAGCGTTTTATTGTTTTAAAAAGCCTTACACCTCATTTTTCATGCTATATGACAATACGCTATTTTTGTAATGTGATGTTTTAATAAAATTTTCTATCATGGAATCACAAAATTCTTTCCTTTTTTATATTCCGGAAAGCTATAATACATTTATTTTCCTTCAGCTGCCTCAATAAAGTAATTTAAAATAAGTAACAAAGTAAAGGGTCAGCAATGATGCTTAAAATTAAATGTCATCTGTTGCTTGAAATAGAATTTGGATATTTTCTAACATATAAATAAAAAAACACAATTTCAATATAAAGTTATTGTTTAATACTAGATTGTAAATTCCTCAAAGGCAAGGATGACTTGAGATTTTATTTTTTTCCCATATTTATGTCCTGACTCATCACTTCAGTATTTCCTTATTGAATAATATTATATATCAGTGATTAAAAACAGAACAATTATTTTATGTAAACACATTCATCCTGGAAACTACTAGACTTCTGGGAAGATAGTTGAAAAATATTTGACAAAAGAATGTAGTTCTTCAGCATTCCACTGACAACAGTAATACAAGTGTCAAGAAGATAACTGAAACCTTCAAAAGAAAAATTGCTTTTGAAAAAGAAAAAACCCCAAACAAAAAGTTGCTGAAAGTCAGAACAAGCAAAATTCTTAAGTTTGTTGATTAAACAAAAATTACTTTATTAATTTGACCCAGAGGTTTAGGCAACTGCTGATGTTATAAGATGTACCCATCTAATGAGAATGAAAATGACATGAAAATAGGTTTGAATGCCAGGTCAGTTGTTTGAATGCAATGACTTCCAGGAATTCTTCCAAATTTCCATAATGCACTTTACCATTTGCAAATTCAAAGAATATACAAATATAATAAATGAAATTAAAAGAAAATACATATGTAATAAATGAAGTAGGAACAATAAAACTGGCCTAGAATCTAAAATTAATGACATGGAATTTTAATCTCACTGGATTTTAAAACATCAGTTTAATCTGGAATTTGGAAAAGGGACCCTTCTCAAATGAGGAACTATTTAGAGTAATTCAATAACTTTTAACTCTAACTTGAGAGAAGCAGACTAAAGAAATCCCTGCTGAAATGGCAATCAGGACTCTGCCCTTTGAAAAATTTATCAAAGCCAAGCACTTAAAACACAATCATTTTTTTTAAAATTCTATTTATCACATGCAAAAAGAACTACTTGGCAGTAATACTGAGTTTTTACAGTGACACTATTCTAAAAGGCTCAAAGTGCTCTACTTTTCAGAATATGGGCAAGGCACACAGCTGTTCACCCACTAGAAAAGGGCAAGTAACTAGGCTTTGATCAAATCAGACTTTAGACTTTTATCTTTAAGGGATAATCAGTTGATAAGAATGTAAATCAGGTCAACTCCAACATCAAGGACCAGTAATTCCATACATCTTCACTGGTTTTTAATTTATATTAATTTAATTATTATTTTTTATTATAATTATATAATATTAATTATATTAATAATTAATATTATAATAATTTATATTAATTTAATTTATAGTCTTAGAGATTCCAGAGGTCTAACAACTTGCCTAAGCTAATATCCATCAGAGACTGACCTTGAACCCAGGATTGTTGTTTTTTTAATTCAGACCAGTTTTATCCAGTTAATTATACTCAGTCATGTCATTCTTAAAGTACTTAATTATCTAAAGGCAAATCTATTAGAGCAATTCATTATCTCATTTTATGTTCATAATTACTTAATGAGCTAAGGTAGTCCAAATATAATTAGGTTTTTTCTTAACAGTTGAAGAACTTTGAAGAAAGCTCACATAATTTCATTTTAAATGCCTACCTATTATGTGACAGAGCCTGCACTCAAAGCCCTCTGACTCTCATTGTTATTTTGGGCAACACCTGAACGGTTAGCCCTCAGTCAACAAACGAAAATGTTCTATCATGGACTTGATGATGTATATTTTGGAAGAATATATCACAAAATTTAATTTTGTGATGAGCTGATTTTAAAACCAAATCTTTGTACTTTAAGACAGAATAATAATGGAGGAAATTGCACAAAAAGAGATAATTCCCCAAGAATATTCACAAATGAATAATTTCTCAAAGAGCAGATTATTATTATATAATATTCACTGGCAGCTTTATTACAAATGAAATACTTTTTAAGTGATAAGAAATCTAGTTTAGGGAACCAAATATATACATACATATATTTTTAAATATTCTTTAATATTATTTTAAAAAATATTCTATCAATTAACAAGCTTTTATTAAAAGCCCATGTGTACCCACTGGGCTAGTCACAGGGGGTACAAATGCAAGAGTTAATTCCTTTAAGAATTGAACAAGCCATCAATGAACTTCCTAAGAAAAAATCCCTAGGACCAGATAGATTCACAATACCGAACATTTTAATAACAATTAATTCTGATAATATATCTATAGCAATAAGAGAAGAAAAAAGAAACTGAAAGTATAAAAATATGCAATGAGGAAACAAAACTATCATTCTTTGCAGATTATTATAAAGAATCCTAGAGTCAACTAAAAAAAACTACTTGAAATAATTAACAACTTTAGCAAAGTTTCAGGATATAAAATAAGCCCACATAAATCATGAGTATTTCTATATTTTGCCAACAAAAGTCAGCAGTAAGAGATAGAAAGAGAAATTCTATTTGCAATAA
>JAQQSZ010018420.1:0-10581 GCA_028646595.1 Phalanger gymnotis | reverse complement strand
TATACATAATGATACGCATGTGGCCCATGTTGAATTGCTTGACTTCTTAGGGAGGGTGGGTGAGAATATAAGAAGGGAGAGAATTTGGAACTCAAAGTTTTAAAAAATAGATGTTCAAAAACAAAAACAAAAAAGTTTTTGCAGGCAACTAGAAAATAAGATACACAGGCAATGGGCATAGAAATTTATCTTGCCCTACAAGAAAGGAAGGGAAACGGGGATGGGAGGGTAGTGGGGTGACAGATGGGAGGGTAGACTGGCAAACAAGGAATGGGGTGTAGGGTAGAAATGGGGAGAAAATTTGTAATTCAAACTCCTATGAAAATTAATGCTGAAAACTAAATATATTAAATAAAATTTATAAAAAAAGAGTATACTTCTGCCACTATGGGGTCCCTCCCCGACCAAAATGTTTAAAATAATCCCACACTGGCCAAGTCTGCATGCAGATGCATGGATATAAAAGAAAAGATCTGTCAGATTTCACCTCAAAATCTAACATGATGCTGATCAAGAGGTTGGTGAATGACTGGCACTCCTTTGAGCTGTGTTCTATTCCCCTATTGCTCACCGGTGGCAAAAGTTAAAGTTTGTCTTTCCTTTCATTTATTTGCCTTCCCTTTTGTATTTTTCCATTTTCTAAGGGAAGAAAAGATCTTTATTTCAAAATATCAAACGACTCTTTTATTCCAATGAGAGCTGGGAGAAATAAAAGCAGAACAACTATGGAAATAATGAAAATCAAGAAAACAACCAAATACAGGAAAAACAAGTAAGAAAAGTTCATGGTTGATAAGTTAGAAACAAGATCGTTTAGCTTAGTACTGCAGGGTAAGTCGCTTTTTAGCATGCTTTGTCTTTTCAAATTACTCTGTATGTACTGTTGTATTCACTTATTCATGCACATGCAGTATTGCCCCAGTAGAATAAAAGCTCTTTGAGGAAAAACACTGATTTTTGTTTTTCAGTTTCTATCCTTAACACGTAGCACTGTGTGCATTACTCAGCACTTGACCAATGATAATAGAATTGAAATATACCAAAATCCCATAGGTCTCTCCAAATTCCTTTGTTGTACAAGAAATTTATACAGAGACCAGATGCTAAGATTTTGAAATCTTACAGAAAGATTCAGCTATTAAAGTGCTTTAAAATATGTATATAATATAATATAATATAATACAATTTCTTTCCATCATGTCAGTCAAGGAGAAGAAGAGGAAATTCCCTGAAGATAGAAAAGACAGAAAATCTCTCTGGTCTTGTTTTCTCAGATTTCTTCTTAGAACTAAAGCCTACTTTAAAATGACAGCAGCTACTAGGTGGTGGATTCACATTTTGTTTACAATGGAAAGATGGGCTATCCTTCCTAAGGAGGTGGTTGTTCAGTCTTTTCAGTCAATTTGGTTGTTTCTTCAGTCAAGTCTGATTCTTCAATTACCTCATTTGGGGTTTTCTTGGCAAAGAGACTGGAGGGGTTTGCCATTTCTTTTTTCCAGTTCATTTTACAGATGAGGACACTGAAGCAAACAGGGTTAAATTATTTGCCAAGGGTCATATAGCTAGTATCTAAGGACAAATTTGAACCCAAGTCTTCCTCATTCTAACCTGGTGCTCTATCCACTGAGCCACCTAGGTGTTACAACTCTTATGCTATTGGAAGAACCATGTTCTAAGCCAATTAACTCCCATTTTGAGATTCCAGGAATTATCCTTTGCCTACATAGAAACTTCCATAGTACTTCTAATAATTCTCAGGCGTTTGAAAAAAAAAACAGACATTTCATTTTTAAACTTTCAGTGAAATACTCAAATATTGAAACATTGTCTCTGAGATCTTATCTTTAACATGACGGAAAAAACTGCTTAGTGTACATCCAATAAAGAATATTAAAATTAAGCATATATCTCTAATACTTGTGTATTGTTATTTAAAACTGAGTACATGTGAAATAGGCTACTACTCCATGCCTTACCAGTTCATTTCTGCCAACAAAATGAAAGTGAATTGTTGCACAAGCAGTTCAGTTGGTCTTAACCATGATTACCAAAACATCTGACACAGAAGAGATGGCTGAAAGGCTTAAATGCTTTGGCACATCGGATATTTGATTAAAAGAATTCTTTAAAATATGAAAAAAAATATATCTGGGGGCATGTTTTTTCTTCAATATTTTACTGGATATGAGATCCTTTGATGTGGGCATTATCACTGTGGGTATATATTACAACCCATATATTCTCATCCTGTGAGATTTTTAACCACTAATTACTCATGGAATGTCTACTATGGGGATCTACCCAATTTGCAGGAGGTCATTTTATGTCTTTTCTGTATGTTTGTGTGTGTGTGTGTGTGTGTGTGTGTGTGTGTGTGTGTGTTTGTTAATGTTCTGTAGGACCCAAGACATGACTAGGAGTAGTCACATACTATCCCCCCACTCTTGCTACATGGATGACTCATTTTTTTTTCTGAATATCCATTTTTTGAATGATGGCCTTTATTATAATTCTTGTACATGGGCCAGGGTTGCAGTATTTCATAGCCTGCATGTATCTTCTATGTGCCTTTCTATTGACATTTTGAAAAATCATACATTTGATTGTTCAGTTTTTGTTGTTTGAAGTCTTACAATCATAGAGCATCATTGGAAGAATGTTGTCAGGAGTGAAAATATGGGTTTTTGTGATAGGATTCATCCTGTGATAATTCAAAGTACTATTCAGTTTGCTGAATACAACCCAACTTGTTCCTTCCTTATGATTAATTCTTGCCTCAACTTTTCAACTACAGTGTTTAAGGTAGAGAGATGTGATGATTTACTGACTCTACGATTTTGATGATATGTGGTAATAAGGAATTTTCATCTAGTATATCCCCTCCCCCTATATCAGTTGTTAGGCTGCCTTCTCATGGCTAATTACCAATCTGACTGGAAATTCTATAACATTTTGGATTTTCATGTAAGCAGCACTATATATGTAGATATTATATCTCGGTCTATCTGTCTATCTATTTTTCTATGTCTGACCCATCATCAGTTGGATTTGGAGGACTTACTCATTACAGAAATTCTCTCTTTCACTTGAACTCTGTTTAGAACATCTATGACAATGGCATTGAGTTCTGGGGTGAATATATCTACATGTATAGTGTGCTTGAATATAATAATAAAAAAATTTGTTTAGCAGTTGTCTATGTGTTTACATCTGTCTAGGAGATGTGAAGATCATTATATCAAGGAGCTGTCTAATGCATATGTTGATCATTCTCAGAAAACTTTTATAATTATGAGAAAGAAGGCTAATTGATTGGCAGTTATCAATGTTCTCTCAATGACCTTAATTTTTACTATTTATTTGGTAACTTCCCTCCTTCCTTCTTGTCAAATGATTCATGCCTTAAACATAAATTCCCTAAATGGGTACTTGGTCTGGTCCATGTGCAACTTCTGTTCTCATGATCAGAAATGCCATTTCTACTTCCTGTTAGAGGATCCTGGGGACTATGGATTTAGAGTTCAATACAATGATTCATTGTCATTGATTATTAAATTAGATTATTGTAGAAATATTTAAAAGTCTTTCCCATTTTTCATGTGTTGATGTCTGGCCAGGTTCATCTACAAATGCAATTGTTATGATATGATGTAGTTGAGTTGCATGCCAAGCTTTTACAAATTTCTTTTCACTCCCACCACTTTATGCAATTTTTAATGGTGATTTTGCTCATAATCTTCTGCATTCATACACTGTTGTGTTTTATAGGTGAGTTTGTTTTCTGAGCCAGTAGTGCTTTTGGCTATCATCTCTCTCCTCTTGACAAATAGTACAACTATTTTAACTCTAAGGAAGTTTTTGGGTTTGTTTGACCTCCTGTTGTGGTGACAACATCATTTTACATCCATCAATCATTTTTAGGAAATGGTGGTAATCAATCTCTGGCTTTTTTCCATTCTCATTTTTTTTGTCATTATTAATGACTTTTTATGAGTTAGGTTGAGACCATAGCATGTATTTATCTTCTATGCACTAAACTGTCTTCTAACTTAATTCTTATTTTAACCTTTGATTTAAAGAATCAATAATTTGCAGTTGATTATTATATAAATTCTGTGTCTAGAACTAATAATTTTCTATCTATTGAGATATAGTTAATTTCTTCCTTTTTATTGTTTGAAACTTGTCATGACCATTTTCTTCTTGAAGAAAATGTTCCTGTTATTTTGGTGACAGACTTTTCTATAGACCACATGTCTTGGGTCTCTTTAATTTATCAAATTCAACCACATTTTGAGCTCATATTTTACCACCCTCCTTAGTCCCTTCACATTATGGTCACTGAGTATTAGAGGACATGAGGTCTAGCTTTGAATGGCAGAAGTAATGGCAGAAGTTCTTTTTCTCTCCATCCTTCCAAGCAGATGTTGGCATATATGTTGATGTAGCTTTCATAATTATCCTCTGTGTTATGCTTATTATGAACATCTCAAGACAAAGTGATGAAATATCCAATAAAATAGCATTTCTTCTTGTGTCTAGTCTTATGAAGAAACCAAGTTCACCAGTTCTTTCATTTTGTCTCTCACAAGAGAGCCATCTGTCCATTTCAGTTTCCATTTATCTTTTGATTTCATTCATTATAAGAAAGTCAATATTAATAAAGTTAAGTTCTTGAAATAATATTACTTCCATTTGTTGTTCCATTGGGGAAACCATTTTGACTACTGATACTTAAATTAGGATAGAGATTGTGATTCCATCAATGATTCCAGTAGAGGGAGCTTTGGGTGAGGAAATTCCCTTCAGCAATTACAGATTGGTATATTATCTGTAACTTAAAATCCTTGAAAGCTGCCTAGAGCATTGATAGGTTAAGTTACTTGCCCAGGATCACACAGGCAACATATGTCAGAGGTAGAATTTAATACAAGTCTTCCTCCCTTTGATGCTGACTTTTTACGCCTCTGCTGTGCTGGTGAAAGTATGTTTATGAAACCCCAAATCCTTATGATTTTTTGCACTGTCCACTTTTACTCCTGTCATTCTATCAACATGAAAGTAGAAAAGGGCCTCATGATCATCTCTCATCTTTCCATTGGTTGCCATGACCAAACTATTTATTATCGGTCTGGGAGTCAGACAGCAGTCACAATATATCACTGAGACTGATCTGAAAGCCTGTCTAGTGCTGGTTAACCTTGCCAAAACTTTGGCTTCGCTAACAGAGCTGTCAAGAATGCTGGTCATCCCATGCTCATTTGTTAGACATCAGCAAAGGATTTTATGACAGTTTTTTTTAACAAACTTCTGATTTTACCTCATTTTTTCTGTTTATGGCAAGTCTATAGAATGCAGTTTTTAAAATAATTTAAGCATATCAACTTATCAGTAGTGAATACAGATCTATAAATTCAAGATCTCAACACATATTTAATTTGGAACAATAATTTCATCATAGAGCCTATAATTGTAGAGTCAAAAAATACAGAAACAGCATTTTGTTCACAGAAACTAAGATCAAAATCCAATAACTTGGGAAAATTATAAAACTCTGTCTAGTATTTCTCACACAGTACTATAAAATATGTGAGGTTTTTTTTCTAACTAGACTTTGGATAATCGTTACTATTACAGCAATGTTAAAGAATCCAATAACATACATATAAGTTTTTCACTCAATGTCTTGACAGGAGTTTTGATTTGTTCAGTATTACAAATATCAAAGAAATTGATTTTTTAGCAGTTGCTTTGTTTAGTTTAAGTAAACTACAAAACAAGAGGTCTCAAAGAGATGTGTACAATACAGACATTGCTACTGGCCATACTTTGAATTTTCAGCATCAAAATATCCAAAGTAACCAAGATTTCATCTCAGGTACTATAGAGGTATATTAAAACACAAGATGAAAAAAAAAGCTCAATGGACAAGAAATATAGAATATTCAATTTTCCTATATTTAATATTTTCATGTTTTTCAGTTAAACTCTTAGAAAACTCTCTAGAGCACTGGTAGGTTAAGTGACTTGTCCAAAGTTACACAGTCAATATATATATGGTTCAAGGCTGACTCTTGATCCCCTCTGTTATACTGCTCAAGGCATGTGCCACTTACGATTAGTATCTCCACTAAATCATTGATTGACATAGTGATTGGTTCTTTAGTATAATTTGACCAGTTAACACCAATTATCTTCTACAATGGAATATTTACTAAGATTATAGCAAGAATAGAGATATAAAAACTTCTGCCCCCACCCCCTCAAAAGGTGGCTTGTACTTTCCTTATACTCTCTGGGCCTCTGGGGAGAATGGTTTCAAAGGTAAAGCAGTCACCATGAAATTTTCACCCCAGCTTAGCCAATAGACCAGTTACTCCCTCATTGAAAAGCACTCATCTCTACTGCAGTGGGTCTGCTGCTCTGCTGAGTCAAGCAGGTTACTCTTTATAGGTCAGTTGCTGACAAACTCTGGCCAAACTCCAGTGACTGGACCTCTACTTCTCCAAATTTTTAAAGTCTCCATGAATGCTCTGCTTTAATATAGGGCCTGAGGTCCTGCCCCTTCTTCCCAACTTGAAGGTCCATACTAGATTCCCTGTTCCTCCTCCCCTCGCAAAAAAATACAAGCAAGGAGGAAAAAAAAGCAGAAATTGAGTCATTGGGGTTGTCTTTATTTACACAGAGTTCTGTCTTCGTTTCCATCTCCAATAAAAAAGCCCCTCTTTATACAAAGTAAACAGTCAGGAAATGGACATAGCACACTTATTTATGCTCTGAAGTAGAAAGCAGAGCCATCTACTACACACACCATAAAGCAGGCTGATCAAACATTCACCTTGGGGATTTTACCAGGCAGATCACGCTGAGAAAGCTCTTGAGAATGAGGATTTCTGGTTTGGTCTTTATTACATGAGAATCAAAAATTTAGCATTTGGGAGGGATATTAAGGGGGATGTAGCTCAGCCTATTGTTTTCAAACTGAAGCAGCTGAGTACAGAGAGGTTAAGTGAGTTGCCAAAGGTCCCACAGCTAGTTGGGTAGAGGAGCTGGGATTTGAAGTCAGGTTCCCTTTATTCAGATCCATCGTTTTTCCATTACATCACTCTGACTTAAAAAATTTCACCACAACTTAGAAAGTTGAAGAATGTTATCCTTATTTCCTTTACTGAAACTGAAAAGGCTGGTGCAGTGGATAGAATGCACACCCTGGAGTCAAGAAGACTCATTGTCCTGAGTTCAAATCTGACCTCAGACACTTACCATGTGCCTTTTGCAAGTCGCTTAACCCTGCTTGGGAGTACCACATCATTTTACTTGTCTCCTGAGGAATCTGCATGTGAGTCAAGAGCAATGGTTAGAACAGAACAAGGAACAACTGATTAGTTTAAAATTGAGAAAAGAGTATGGCAAAGCTGTATACTACCATGTTATTTAATTAACTTATATGCATAGTACATCATCCCAAATGCCAGGCTGAATGGATCAAAAGCCAGAATTAATGTGACCCAGATAAATATCAACAAATCTAGATATGCAGACGATAACACTAATGGGAGAAAGTGAAGAATCAAGAAATCTCTTGATGAGAGTGAAAGAGGAGAGTGTAAAAACTGTCTTGAAGCTTAACGAAAAACCAACCAACAAACAAACAAAAAACCCTAAGATCATGGCAACTTGTCCCATCAAGACCTTGCAAGTAGAGGGAGAAGAAATGAAAGCGTGTGTGTGTGTGTGTGTGTGTGTGTGTGTGTGTGTGTGTGTAAATTAAATAAAGAATATTTATATTCTTGGCCTCAGAGATTACTACAGATGGCAGCTAAAGCCATGAAATTAAAGGTATGCCAAGTCTGGACAACATATTAAAAAGCAGAGACATCATCTTACCAACAAAGGTCAATATAGTCAAAGCCATGGTGTTTCCATTGGTAATGTATGACTGTGAGTGTCGGACTTTAAGAAATGTTGAACACCTCAGAATCGGCACTTTTAATTTGTGGTACTAGAGAAGACCTTTGAGAGTCCCTTGAGCTTCCAGGAGATCTAATCAGTCTATACTTAAAGAAATTAATTCAGACTATCTGCTGGAAGGTAAGATATTGAAGCTGAAGCTTAAATACTTTGGCCACATAATGAGAAGACAGGATTCATTGGGAATGACTTTGGTATTGGGAAAGATTGAAGGCAAAAGGAGAAGGAGATGGCAGAGGATGAGATGGATAGATAGGGTCATGAATGCAATGATCATGAACTTGGACAAACTTTGGGAGATAGTGGAGGATAGAAGGGTCTGGCCTCCTATAGTACAGGAGGTCAAAAAGAGTCAGACATGACTGATGACTGAACAACTGCAAAGAAAATGAACAATGGCATATAATTAAGTTAAAATGATAGCAGAATCCAACATTGCAATTAGCATTCTCATTGTGGAAACCATGATATTTTGAACTGGAAAGGGCTTCAGTGGCATGGACTGACCTATATCCGAAAAGAATTCTCTTGCTTATGTACCTGACAACTGGTCTTCCAGCATTTGTTGAAAGACTGCCAGTAAGAAGAAAATGTCAATACTCAAAATCCATTCCTCTATGACATAGCTCTCACTGTTGGGAAGGTTTTTTTCTAATACGAGGCATATTTTTTTCTCTAGAGAAGAATCCTAATGAATGGATTTTTTTTTTTCAGAAAAAATGACTGAATACCAATAAATGCTCTCTTCCTGCCCACCTACCCAAGGTCAGCTTGTTTTCCTTCCTGTCATATAAAATCAGTGGGGTTTCTGGCCAGAAACCTTAAGGGTCTTTCCCTCTCAGATTTTTTTTTCTTTTTTAAGGAGCCCATTCTCTGCCCCGTTTCTTACATAGCCGTAATCACTAATTGGGCATTGTTTCAGTCAAACTGAGACCTGGGAAAGATCTTAGCTCAAAAAGGCCATGGTCTCCCACTGCATCCAGGACCACCAGCAGTCATCCTGATCTATATCTTGCCACTGGACCCAGATGGCTCTGGAAGAGAAAGTAAGGCTGGTGACTTTGCATAGTTCTCCCTCACTTAAATTCAATTCAATTTTATATCATGGTTTCACCTCCCTGATGTCCTCTTTGAGAATAAAGGACAAACAACAACAATCAAAGAAGCAATATTGCTTTTCCAGTTTTGGAGGAGTAGGAAAGAAATCAACATTCCAGATTGAAGCATAGTATCTGATAAATCTCCTCTAGGAGTACAAAAGGTTCTATAGTAATGGTTAGGGAAATGTCTATCATGTGGACATGAAAGCTGAGTTCTATTGATGAATTTTTAGAATCATAGTCATTCCATTGGAAAGGTCTTGTACAAACATTAGGTCCGACTTCCACCCAATTTAGGAATCTTTCATTTAACTGGTGTTTATTCACATTTTCACTTCTTTTCATCGAGAAACAAGTACCTATAATTCTTTTTCAGCAATACCAGCTGTCTTGAAAGTTTTAGTACTTTCTTGTTGACTATAAACATGAAAATTTGGGGTTATTAGGATTATCATAGGATAATGGATTTAGAAAGAGAAGGACCTTTAAAAGTCACCCAGTCCAATATTCTTATTTTTCATGTGAAGAAACCGAGGACCAGACACCTTATACAATTTACCCAGAGTAAAAAGGCTAATAACTAGCAGGTGCAAAGTAGGTCCTTTGACTTCCAATCTAGCATCTAAGTGGCTTTTCCAAGGTCACTATCATAGTCAATATCAGAGCAAGGATGTGAACTTCGGTCCCTCTGCCTCCAGAGTTCTTGGAAACTGTGAAGGAAGAACTGATAAAAAGAGGAATAGAGACAAAAGGGAGAGGTTGCTTCTGGGAATTTAGGAGGTAGAATATGGATAATTGACAGAAATTCTATTAGTTATATTACTTTTGAGTTCATCTAGTCATAGGGTCATAGATTTAGAGCTGGAAGGAGCCTCAAGTATTATATAGTCCAATCTTATTTGCCATATGAGACGCACTTGCCTGAGGTCGCAAGGTAATTGAGTAACAACAGCAGGATTTGAATCTAGGTCCTGCACCTCCATCATCTAAGTTTCCACGCACAACTAGTAAGTTACAGTAGAACACGGATATGAATTTGAATTTGGTAGCTGTGACTCTTTTTTTTTTCAAATAAACAATTACTTTATTAAAAACATACTCAGTGACCCCTCATCCTCCAGGTAAAAGAGGCCAGGAAGGACTTTCCATAACATTTAGGAAGCCTGTTCCTCCATTCAGAGAGTGATCTTATATACCACCTCCCAAAAGGCCCACAGCTGGGTTTCAGGTCAATCTACTTCGAGGCCAAATCCACTCAAACTGTCTACTCGATGGCATGCTGGCTCACTAAAATGAGGTCAGAGAGAGGGAGGCAGAGAGCCAACTCAGATTGACTCTGGTCCACACCACAGCATCCCAGTTCACAAAAGGCCCCAGAGGCAAGGGGGATCTCAGGCTCTCAAGCTTCCTCAGCCCTATATCAAAGCATCCTGGCCCACAACACTTTCTAGACTGCCATGACTTCTCTTTGTATTTTTTATAAATATTTCTTTGACTCTCTTTTTTTTTT
>JAQQSZ010018419.1:0-10581 GCA_028646595.1 Phalanger gymnotis | reverse complement strand
CCTCCTAAGTCACCAATCCACACCCACACAGGTTTCACACCTGACAGGGCCATGGGCCTGGGGCTTAGCACTTAACAGCTGAAAGTACTTCCACTCAAAAGAAACAAAGCCATGCTAATGAGACAATTTTGCTTAACAACACAGGTCTGTATCTCAAAGAGATCAAAGAAAAAGGAAAAATACTTATATACATAAATATTTATAGTGGCTCTTTTTGTAGTGGCATAGATTTAGAATGGAGGGGATGCCCATCAATTGGAGAGTGATCAAACAAATTGTGATATATGATTATGGTGGAATGCTATTGTGTTGAAAAAATTAATTTAACAATAAATGAAGAGTTACATGGCTTCGGAAAAAACCTGGGTAGGCCTAAATGAACTGATTCACAGGGAAATGGCCATAACCAGGAGATTGTTGTACATAGTAACAATAACATTATATTGATAATCAACTGTGAAAGATTTAGTTACTCTGATCAATACAATTATCATAAGTAATTCTGAAAGACCCATGATGAAAAATGCTGTCCACCTCCAAAGAGAGAAATAATGAACTCTAAGTCCAAATTGAGGCATAATTTTCTCACTTTGTTATTAACATTTTTCAATGTGTCTAATTTGGAAATATGCTTTGCATGACTTCATATGCATAATTGCCGTCATGTTTCTTTCCTTTCCAGTGGGTGGGGAAGGAGTTGGAGGGATGGAAAGAATTTAGAATTCAAAAATTAAAATAAGAATGTTGGAAATAAATAAATCAACAACAATAAATTAAAAAAAAATAAATGGTTGGAGTAGAATTTTTCTAAAAGGTGAATTTTTCCTAAAAGGCAGAGGTATCAATGATCTCATCAAAGTAACATAAAAATAGACAAATTATGATCATGAAGAAGAAGGAATTAACAATCAAATGACAAAGCATCAGTTGAGAAAATAAAAATGAACATCCATTTGCAAAAGTCACATTAATTATTTTACCTAAATAACCTTTACTTTGAATTAATATGTGGAATCCTTAATGTTAGCAAAAAACCTCAAAGCTAAATTAACTTTTTAATAGCATATGACATAACTCTTATTTCCTGATTAGACTGGAGGAGTTTCCACTGAAACATGAGAACACTGAAATTCCTTAAGCTGTGTACTCCAATTTTAGAATGTGATTTGCTCTATATTTTTTTTGGTACACGATATCTCCTCTGAAAAGTTCATAATATGATAAGAGAATGTCAGTATATGCTTTATATGCAACAGTGGACTAACAAATGATAGAAGCCAGATTGAATCTAGTCCTACATACCATCTCCAACTCACTCTCTGGACTGCTCCACCTCCATACCAGCTATGTTGCCCTCAACGATAATCTTCACCAATAAGGCCAACTCATACATTGGTGTTCTTGTCTGAAATCTCCACCTCTTTCATCTCCACATGATTTCCCTTTCTCCCACTATAAGCAGCTTCCTCTTCCTATGACCACAACACCTCATCCTCCATTTTCTGTTCCCCTTTATGTTTTACATGTACATGAAATTATATATGCTTTACATATATACATATATGTGTATGTGTACACATATGCATACACACATATGTATGTATTTATGTAATTATAATTACAACCATTTAGCAAGGGCTAAGTATGTTTATATGAACTGGATATATGTACAAACTGTAATACAGCAACAGAGGAATTCACAATCTCTGCTTCCCCAGAAACCAACAAAACAGCATCAAAACACTATTGCTTCTTCTCCTGACATTATCTATTAAAAACACTCTCATCTTCTTAGTGAAATAGTGCTCCAACCTTCAAGTCTAACTCTTTACTCTTTTCTCTCTCTTTCCCTTCACAGCCAACCAATGGTAAAGTTCTATCAAATTCTTTGCCTAAATGGAAATGTCTCTTATATTCAAAAATATTTATAGCAACATACAAGAAATAATGGATAAGTGACAATCATTTTGAAAATGGCTTAACAGATTGTGGTATGTAATGAAATGTATTTACACAATAACTGAAAGAAAAAATGAAAAACTTCAAACTTTTGTCAATGGAGTAATCAATTACACCTTTGATGACTTGTGGGTGAAAAGTACCTCTTACCTCATAGTTGAGAGTTGATAAATCTATAAGTTGAGACTCTATAAATGTGGAAGAAGGCATATGTTTCTAACAAAGCCATTGTTTTAATTGTTTTAAGTCATTGCTATAGAGAAGTTAGAAAGAGAGAGAGAGCGCCAATAAAACATTTTCAAAATAAATTTAACTCATATCTTTTGTGCATCTAACTTCTCCTTTTCCTTCTCATTGTCATAACCTTAGGTTGGACTTTCATTATTGGATTATGCTACTAGCCTCTAAAGAATTTTCCTTGCCTTCAAATCCCCTCTCTTTAAGTACTTCACCATGTAATCTTAATACACATATCTTTTCATGTCATATCTTAGCTCAAACATATTCAGTTGCTTCCCATAGTTTACGAAATAAAAAACAAATTCATGATCCTGGCATTCAAGATACTCTCAATATTATTCTAACTTACCTTTCCAAAACCTACCTATAATGGCAAGCAAAGTGTGACTTTTCACTGTTTTTTATTCTTTTGGAGTGCTTCTCAGCACTAAGGCAATCAAATACCTTTGACTGAGTCTTTCATTCAATCAAGAGACTTTGATGACCTCAAGTCACAAGAAAGCCTAAGTAACATGAGTTTATTCACATGGTTGTGATGCCCTCTAACCCTGAAGAAGTGTGTATCTATCTATCTATCTATCTATCTATCTATCTATCTATCTATCTATATATACTCTAAGGTTAGCATTTTGGTTTGGGGGATGGGGCTCACTCATTGGAAGAGTGTCCATGTGATTGAGCCAGATGAGACTCTGGGTAGCAGTTAAGGAGCCCCATGGCTTTGAAAACCCAGATGTTGGTGCTTCTCTCTCTAGCAACCCTGTATGTATTGCTTTGGACAGACAGAAGCCCTTTCTGCTGATTCATATTATTTGCTCTGTTTATATCATTTCTGCTTGTAATTTGTATTTGTGTTTTCTCTGAAGTTCAGGGTGCTGACTTTTTCCCCTGAACTAAGTGAATGATATGTGTATGTTTAATGAAAGTGAGATTGTAAACTCCTTAAAGTTGCTTTCCTTTAGAAAGCAGATCAAAGAACCTGTACTAGCAGTCCTCTTGTGTGCTGGTGCTATTGGCCTTACGTTGCCACAGTAGCTTCAAGCACCATTGTTGTTGCAAAGTGGCGTAGTTGGGCAGGATCTACAAATTAAAAGGAAAGTGTGGGGGCTGGGTTAAGTGTTTGTTTCTCAGTTGTGGTAGTTATGATTCTGTGGAGGTATGGAGCAGGAGTAGGAAGAAACCTCCAACAGCACAGAAGAGCCTCCGAGAGTGCAGAGGAGCCTCTGAGAATGCAGAAGAGACCTCTGAGAGTGCAGAGGAGGCTCCAAGAGTACAGAGGAGATCTCTGAGAGTGCAGAGGAGTGGAGAACTGGAAGAGAAACAAAGACAGAGAGACAGAGAGATAGCTGGAAGGGCTCTGAGAACTGCAAGGGCTTTCAGATCTGTTCAATCTTTTCAGATCTGTGGAATCTTTTCTGATGTGTGGAGTATGCAGGCGAGCAGATAGTTATAATTCATGAGTGAGTATTTAAAGGAAGGTCTAGCAGAAAGGAAGGTTACAGAATGGCTTGGCTCTTTGCTGTAATGCTGTATTTAAAACTCATTTCTGTTACATTGAGGTGGACTTACTGGTTTTGGAATACAATTACTGCTATGTTGAATTGGGGTTATGTGTTTTGGGATTTGATCCTCTGGTGTCTGAATGTTTTAAGTCTTCTGCTGTCTATTCAGAGGGTCTCTTATACTTTGCAATTCTGAACTATATGGGTATATTCATGTTTACCATGAATATCATGAATCTTGCCTTACTGATACACTACCTTAATAGTATTCCTCAGAATAGTCCCTGATCCAATGAAATGAGACTGTGCATCATTGTACAAACATAGCCTTCCCTTTTTCAGTCCCATATCCTCCTCAGATCTGTATTCAATGCTTTGACACAAGCTAGGGTCACTGCCACCCACACTGAAATATCATAATAGATATTTAGTGGCATATTTATATAGTGGGTAGTTGAGAGATGGATTGGAGTCCATCTCAGGTAGCATGCTTGGCGATGCACTTGAAAGATGCTTCAACTTATGGAGTATATGTAGTTCTGAGCCTGTGCCTTGGTCACTTCCGGTAAGGCACGTGCTTTGATTTCTTTTCTTTTCCACATTTTATTTAACATTTTAGGTTTCAACATTGATTTCCACAAGATTTTGAGTTGCAAATTTTCTCCCCATTTCTACCCTACCCCCCATTCCAAGATGGCATATATTCTGATTACCTTGTTCTCCTGTCATCCCTCCCTTATTTCACCCTACTCCCCCATCCTTTTTACCCTTACCTTCTTGTGGGGCAGAATAGATTTCTAAACATTCATTCCCTATATATCTTGTTTCCCAGCTGTATGCAAAAACAACTTTTTTTTTTTAAACATTTGCTTTTAAAACTTTGAGTTTGAAACTCTCTTCCCTCTTCTCTTCCCACCTACCCTCCCTAGGAAGGCAAGCAATTCAACATAGATCAAACATGGATCATTATGTAAAACACTTCCACAATACTCATGTTGTGAAAGGCCAAGTATATTTCCTTCCATCCTATCCTGTCCCCCTTTATTGAATTTTCTCCCTTGATCCTGTCCCTTTTCAAAAGTGTTTGCTTTTGATTAACTCCTCCCCCTATCTGCCCTCCCTTCCATCATCCTCCCTTTTTTTATTCCCTTCCCCTTACTTTCCTGTGGAGCAAGATACCCAATTGAGTGTGTATGCTATTCTCTCCTCAAGCTGAATCCGATGAGAACGAGATTCAATCATTCCCCCTCACCTGCTCCCTCTTCCCTTCCATCAGAACTGCTTTTTCTTGCCACTTTTATGTGAGATAATTTACCCCATTTTATCTCTCCCTTTCTCCCTCTCTCAATATATTCCTCTCTCACCCCTTAAATTTATTTCACTTTTTAATATATCATCCCTTCATATTCAACTCATCCTGTGTCCTCTGTGTATATTCCCTTCAACTTCCCTAATACTGAGAAAGGTCTCATGAATTACACGCATCATCTTTCCATGTAGGAATGTAAATATAACAGTTCAGCTTTAGTAAGTCCCTTATGAATTCTCTTTCTTTTTTACCTTTTTATGCTTCTCTTGATTCTTGCATTTGAAAGTCAAATTTTCTATTCAGCTCTGGTCTTTTCACTGAGAAAGCTTGAAAGTCCTCTATTTTATTGAAAATCCATATTTTGCCTTGGAGCATGACACTCAGTTTTGCTGGGTAGGTGATTCTTAGTTTTAATCCTAGCTCCTTTGACCTCCAGAATATCATATTCCAAGCCCTTCAATCCCCCCCTAATGTAGAAGCTGCTAGACCTTGTGTTATTCTGATTGTGTTTCCACATTACTCAAATTATTTCTTTCTGGCTGCATGCAGTATTTTCTCCTTGACCTGGAAACTCTGGAATTTGGCAACAATATTCCTAGAAGTTTTCTTTTTGGGATCTTTTTCAAGAGGTGATCAGTGGATTCTTTCAATTTCTATTTTACCCTCTGGTTCTAAAATATCAGGGCAGTTCTCCTTGATAATTTCTTGAAAGATGATGTCTAAGCTCTTTTTTTTATCATGTCTTTCAGGTAGTCCAATACTTTTTAAATGATCTCTTCTGGATCTATTCTCCAGGTCAGTGGTTTTTCCAATGAGATATTTGACATTGTCTTCCATTTTTTCATTCCTTTGGTTCTGTTTTATAATATCTTGATTTCTCATAAAGTCACTAGCTTCCACTTGCTCCAATATAATTTTTAAGGTAGTATTTTCTTCAGTCGTCTTTTGGACCTCCTTTTCCATTTGGCTAATTCTGCCTTTCAAGGCATTCTTCTCCTCATTGGCTTTTTGGAGCTTTTTTGACATTTGAGTTAGTCTATTTTTTAAGGTGCTATTTTCTTCAGTGTTTTTGGGTCTCCTTTAACAAGTTGTTGACTTGTTTTTCATTGTTTTCTTGCATCACTCTCATTTATCTTCCAAATTTTTCCTCTACTTCCCTTACTTGCTTTTCCAAATCCTTTTTGAACTCTTCCTGAGACCAATTCATATTGCCTGAGACCAATTCATATTTTTCTTGGAGGCTTTTGATGTAGGCTCTTTGACTTTGTTGACTTCTTCTGGCCATATGTTTAGATCTTCTTTGTCACCAAAAAAGGAATATGGAGGTTGAGTTTGAGTCCGAGTCTGAATCTGAGACCATTTTCACTGCCTGTTCATGTTCCCAGCCAATAACTTGACCCTTGAGCTTTTTGTCAGGATATGACTGCTCATAGAGTAGAGAGTACTTTGTCCCAAGCTTTAGGGTCCAAGCACTGCTGTTTTCAGAGCTACTTCTACTCCACCGTCACCTCAGACTCTGTCACCACAGCACTCCTACTCCCCCAGGAAGTGGCAACCAGTACCACAATACAGATCCAAGCAGGGCACAGCAAGAGAATCTGCCTTTGTGCCCACGAAGCACTTCTTGCACTCCCGCTCTCATCTGCTGCTAGATTCCTTCCACTGTGTGAGCCAGGGACTCTGGAAGCAGCTGATGCTGTAGCTCTGGAAGTAAACTCAGGAGTTTCCTGCTGCTGCCACCACTACTGCACCACCTCCGCCACCCCCAGTGCTGGTGATCAGACCACTCTGAACTCTATTCCGCAGTTTCCCTCTAACCTGCTGTTTGGTGTTTGTGGTTTGAGAAGTCTGGTAACTGCCACAGCTCACTGATTCATGGCACTAAGGCCTGTTCCAGCTGGCTGACTCTGGGTCTGGTCTGTCCTGGTTCTGGTCTGCCCAGCCCAGGCTGGGCTGTGTTCCACTCCCAGCACTGTGTGATAGACCCTTCCTGGCAAACATCCAGGCTTTCCTGGGCTGGAGACCTGTTTCCCTCTGCTATTTTGTGGGTTCTGCAGCTCTAGAATTTGTTCAGAGCCATTTTTACAGGTGTTTGGAGGGATTTGGGGGAGAGCTAAAGCAAGTCCCTGTTTTCCAGCCACCATCTTGGCTCTGCTCCCTATGCTTTGACTTCTTGATTCTTGTTGATCCCCATGTGCTACCTGTTCACATCTCCATAATGGGAGAGTAGAGGTCTAGGGATGCTTTATCTGAGGGGATTGGCCTCTGACTAGCAAAAGCCTCCCATTCTGTGGCTGTGGAAAGGTGAGCCAATTTATGTTTTCACTGTCTTTGGAATATATGTCTTGGACCTCAGACAGCTTGCTTGTGGACTTCTTATGAAGGAGGAAGTGAGTCCTTGTAATGGTAATGTAAATTTGAAGATCATCCCATCCATTAATAGGCTCATGTGACCTGCTTAAAGCATATGGATGCATAAGTCACATGAAGCCTGTGGTGGGAGGAGCTTGTTGGAAGAGTGGAGAAAGAAGAGTGGAGCAAGAATGGAGGAGCAGAACAGAGGAAGTTGATCAGAGCAATTAGAACTGAGGGAAAAAGATGAAGAAGGCAAGCAACTAGCTGTGATTAGCGAAGGCCCTAAGCAGGGGGAAAGCTTTGGGATGGTCGTACCCTTGCATCGTTACAGTGTATAGATTTCTTTTTTACTGTGATGGATTTGAATTTCTGGTGTTTAAATAAATGCTTTGGTTCTGTCTTCCATACAGAGAGTATGTTATATTTTGTGATTCAGAATTATACTAGCATACTCATAGTTGCTATGTTACGTTATGAATATCATGTTGTGGGTTATCTGTGTTACGAATATCATGTTGGTGATCAGAAACAGGATCATGAAATAGCAGATCTCTATTTGGAGGCAAGAAGGGTTTAGAGAAGGAAATGGATATCCCAGTATGGGAGGATTTACATTATTTCTCCCTAGCAAGAGAATTGGCTAAAAGCACCGGACCCTGTGAAAACTGGGAACTGATACTATGGAAGAGAGAAGCCAGAGATTTGGAAAGATGTTTGCCAGGAATACCAACAAAACCAGGAAAAGAATTGGTGGGCTGTGTAGGAGAAACTGGATTTTGCTAACAAGTTATCTTGTCTGTAAAATCACAGGCAAGCTGATGGAGGAGAAAAATCAGATGGAAAGGGAGTTGTTTGCTTTGCATGGGAATCTTTCTGTGCTACAGCATGTGAGTTTTCCTGTAGAAGGGCATGCTGCTGTTCATTTAGCTAGAAAGAACTGAAGAGCTAATGAAAGGGATGTGCAGCAGCCCTTGCACAGGCTGAGCCTAGTTGCCCCAATGACTGCCAGGAGAATGTGTGGGAGGAAAATGAAGCATAGTTAAAGGAGGAAGCTTCTCAGACTGAATACTAATACTAAGAAGAAAGCCAATACTAAGAAGAAAGCCAATACTAAGAAGAAAGCAGGAGACCCCGGTGGAGGGGGGAACACAGTGTGTGGGAGATGATTGAGGATTTTACTCAGCAAGAGGTCCCAGATATTTTGAATTGGTTCACTTAAAGGATGGGAGAATCATCAATATTTTAGATTGTGAAAATCAGTGATGAAGGAGCTGGAGGAGTAGGGATAGAAAACATAGATTGCTTGAAATTCATAGGTATTATTCAGAATCCTTTTGTAGAGCAAACTTTTAGGGATCACCATATGCTAGGAGGTAACAATACAACCAATCTTTTAGCTTTAGCTTCAGGTGGCTACAACAGATAATATGCTATTGACTCTATGTGGCCTAGTGGAGATAGACCCTGGTATTTGCTTAGGAACTGTATGAGAAAGTTAAAGGAGGAAGTAATGAAGACAGCAATTATGACCAGAAACACTGAGGTTTATCACTATATCCCCTTAGAAGTTTCTCATAGAAATCTAATAGTTAAGATAGCTCCTCTTGCTTATAAGCACCAACTTCTGACTCTACTAATTTGGGAGAAAGGGTACCCCCTTTCACAGGTGCTGGATAAGATTCCACAGTTAAGTGACTTAGAGGAGTGGAAAAAAGATAAATTTCCTCAAGAAAGAAGAGTAAATAGCTAGCAGATTCAAAGTCAGAATAGATTGACAAGAAAAGAATTGCTTACTGCTCTATTGAAAGCAGGTGTAGATTTTGGAAGAATAGATGGCATTCCAACTAATGAGCTATATAAAATATACCAAGAAAAGGTATTTAATATTAGACTGAATAGGGAAGTAGCAATAGCCCCTACAGATCCCCCTGAATCACTGTATCCAAGTTTGTCACAACTTCAGGGAAAATAGGAAATTGACCGAGCCTCAGCTCAGATTAAAGAAATACACAGATGGGATTACAGACCCCATATCAATCTGACCATATATTAGAAAAAAAATTATTTTAAAAGACAAAACCAAAACATTTATTCAGACACCAGAAAGCCAAATCCCAACACCAGTAAACCAAATCCATTATAGCAACAATGTAATGAATACATGTTATCACAACAGGGAGAAACACCATCTCAAAGACTTCTCCCTGCGTGGGTCTTCCCAACAAACAAACACTCACAATCCTAGCTGCCTACTTGCCTGCATCTTCTCACTCCCACTGCTCTAACTGCCCTGGCCAACTTCCTGCTCCACCCTTCCTGTTCTACTTAATTCAGCAATGTCCTCCCACCACATGTGACTTAGGCTTCCATGTGACTTAAGCAGATCACATGGGCCTATTAATGTATGGGAAACATCCTTAAATTAAGCAAAAATACAATAACAATATAGTCCTCTCCTTCTCCTGCCTCTATTCCAGGAGGTTCTGGTGGTTGCTCGCTTCTAGTAGCAAGACAGTATTCCCATCTTAGGTGAGCCTTACAATGGATCATATGATCCTAATTGCTTCTTTTGCTTTGTGTTTCTTGAGCATTAATGAACAGTCATGCTGGGATAGATACTTCTTATCTTGGTTGCTATTTTGTGGACTTGCAAGGTCTGTAGGCATTGAGATGTCTAAATTAATAGCAGCAAGAGGTACTCCCTTTAGCTCTTGCAAGACTTCTTCAAAGAAGACTTC
The DNA here is from genome assembly GCA_028646595.1 of Phalanger gymnotis. Classification (NCBI taxonomy): domain Eukaryota; kingdom Metazoa; phylum Chordata; class Mammalia; order Diprotodontia; family Phalangeridae; genus Phalanger; species Phalanger gymnotis. Next base: position 478 of record JAQQSZ010018419.1, on the reverse strand, counting down.
CTCTGCAATGAAGTTGAACCCACTCTGTGCCCTGGCTTGTCAGAAGATATGAATCTTGAAGGACTTTCTTATGTAGTACAGAACTAACATGAAGGAGAAATAGCTGTCCTCAAATGCTTCATGTTTTATTTTAATTATTTTTATTATTTAATATACTTAGTTTTCAGCATTAATTTTCACAGGAGTTTGAATTACAAATTTTCTCCCCATTTCTACCCTCTCCCCCATTCCAAGATGGCATATATTCTGGTTGTCCCAGTCCCCAGTCAGCGCTCCCTTCTGTCACCCCACTCCCTTCCCATCCCCTTTTCCCTTTCTTTCTTGTAGGACAAAATAAATTTCTATGCCCCATTGCCTGTGTATCTTATTTTCCAGTTGCATGCAAAAACTTTTTTGTTTTTGTTTTTGAACATCTATTTTTTAAAACTTTGAGTTCCAAATTCTCTCCCCTCTTCCCTTCCCACCCACCCTCCCTTAG
>JAQQSZ010018418.1:0-10581 GCA_028646595.1 Phalanger gymnotis | reverse complement strand
TATGGACCTTTGTTAGCAAGGTGATGTCTCTGCTTTTTAGTATGCTGTCCAGATTTGCCATAGTTTTCCTTCCAAGGAGCAAGAGTCTTCTAATTTCATGGCTACAGTTGTTGTCTGCAGTGATCTTTGAGGCCACGAATATAAAATCTGATGCTGTTTCTATTTTTTCTCCCTCTATTTTCCAGGAAGTGATAGGACCAGTTGCCAAGATCTTAGTTTTTTTATGTTAAGCTTCAAACCCCCTTTTACACCTTCCACTTTTGTCCTCATCAAGAGGCTTCTTAACTTCCTCTTCTCTTTCTTCCATCAGAGTGGTATCATCTGCATATTTGAGACTGTTGATATTTCTCCTGGCAACCTTAATTCCCACTTTGGATTCATCCAGTCTGGCATTTTGCATGATGTACTCTGCATATAAGTTAAATAAATAAGGTGACGATAAGGTGTTGTGTTCCTTTTCCCGTCTTTTCTTTTTAAGTTGATTTTTTTTTTTTGGAAGCAGGAAAGCAGGACAATTGGGGTTAAGTGACTTGCCTGAAGTCACACACCTAGTAAGTGTGTCAAGTGTCTGAGGTCAGATTTGAACTCAGGTCCTCCTGACTACAGGGCCGGTGCTCTACTCAGTGCACCACCTAGCTGCCCCTCCTTTTCCAGTCTTAAACCAATTAGTGGTTCCATGTTCAGTTCTAGCTGCCCCTATTTTTGTGATACTAAGGCATGTAGTAGCACCTGCCCCTTACTCTGCCTCTCTTCTACGTCAGGTTGATCATCACAATAGTTTCTGGTGGGACTAGCCACTCTGTCTATTTCTTTGACTCTTAGGAAATGTTCTAGTAGACTGACTGGATACTAATCAAATTGGTGATACTTATTCTCAAGAGTCCAATTCATCAATATTTCTAGGTTCTCACCAGACCTTCACAGCTACCGTAATGGTCCCAGGGTCAGTCAGAAGCCCCTACCAGGCATTCCACCCTCTCTGCTTCCTACCTTCCATGTTAGGCTTGGAGAGAATGTTGTTGTTAGCTCAGACTTGAGATTTCACTGAACTACTGGATATGGAAACTACCTCCCCTCACCCAGGCCAACAACCCTTAGAGGTAAGAGTCTTAGAGAGTTATGTGGGACACTGAGAGGTTAAGGGACTTGCCTAGCTCGATAATATATGTAGTTAGTATGTGTCTGAGATAGGAATTAAACTGAGGTCTTTTTGACTTCAAGATTGGTCTGTGAGCCAGTAACCTAGCTCTTATCATTATCTCAAGTTTCTCATACTTTTTGATGGAGTTCAGATAGAAATTGTCTGGTGCCAAGTCACAGTTCTTCTATTATTCTTTTATAGTCACTGTCCTGTAGGCTGTTGCACAGATGGATAAGATTTTATAATTGAATAGCTCTTTGTAATTGAATAAAAGTTTTGGGATATAGAGGCAGCTAAGTGGTACAATGGGTAAAGCACTGGGCTTGGAATCAGAAAGACTCCTCTTCATGAGTTCAAATCCAGCCTCAGACACTTAGCAGCTGTGTCTCCCTGGGCAAGTCACTTGAACCTAATTGTCTCAGTTTCCTCATCTGGAAAAGGAAATAGCAAACCACTCCTGTATCTCTGCCAAGAAAATCCCTAAAAGGGGTCATGGAGAATTGGACATGACTGAAACGATACAACAATTGGGATGTAAGCTCACTGAAACAATTGGACAATTCCAAGCAGTAGATAGAACAACAGTGATGGATGTCATCTATGAAGGCCCTTTTGATTCCACTCTCGGATCTTAACCTTTTCATAGGCTCCTTTCTGAAGTGACTACTTTTGATTACTTTTTTTTATTACAGTTACAACTTTATCTAGGAATCAAGATGGAAATATGGAAAAGGAAAGATAAAATTCAAATGTTAAACATCATGGATATGCAGCTTACTGTTTAATATTAACAATACTAAATCTGTCCCTTAGATTAATGTATAGGGCCCTTCAAATAAGGTGCATAATAGAGCAAGGTAGGTAGGGATCATAATTTCCAAAAGGGTACTATCCCAACGTCCACAGTTTCCCACCACCGCCACCACCACTACTACCACCACCACCACTACCACCTTACTAAGGCACTTTGGGATTGTCAGTGGCAGGTTTTTTTTTGGGGGGGTATTTATACACTTCAGGATACATACACACACACACACACATGCACACACATTTATATTTAGACATATGGTGGGGGGGGATATTCATAGGTTTAAAGCATTTAGGAATTTCAGCTGGAGACACCTTACTAGATAATCTGGCTAATCTGGGAAAAAAATATGGCAAATATGACAGAACTCAACATTAGAATAATGAAGAAAAGAGATTGGTAATTGAAAGAACACTGGATTCAGCTGTTAGTACTCATGGTTTCCAGTCCTGATCCTGCTACTGTGAGTTAGTTACTTCTTTCTGGGCCTGTTTCCTCTTGTGTAAAATGGTGGAATTGTACACTGATCTCCCTAAAGTCCTTTTTGGTTGACATTCTAAATTCTAAGGTCATTTCTAACTTTGCCATTCTATAAGTTTTAATTTAATTTATTTTTAAATTTCCCTATTCTAGATCATGGAGTTCAGCCAACAGAAGGAAACCACACCTTTTCTACTTTCAGGAATTCCACCTAGAAACCTGACCTACCCTAGAAACCTGTCTACCCACTAGAAGACAGAATGTTTGAAAGTAACAAGGGCAGGGAAGGTTAATACAGGAAAGTTCCTTCTATCACAGGCAGGATGGCAGGGGGTTTGAGACAGGGGAATAAAGGATTAAAACTGGACAAGGACCCTGAGTATTCAGAAGAGAGCTGGGAAGGGGTGAAATTGATACCCCAGGTTCCAGTGAAAAGTTTGAAATAGGCTGAAAACTGTGGCCCCACTTTGACAGCTGATTTCTGGCTTATTTGGGGTTACATTTGAATGACCAAACAAATGAATGAATGAATCATTTATTTGTCACTTACTATGTGCAAAGCAGCATGTTAATCATTGAGGATACAAATAGAAAAACAAGGCCACCTCTGCTCTCCCAGAATCTACATTCTAAATAGAGAGAAAATACATGTGCAATGTTTCAACTGCAAGTCAGATGGAAAGATCCCATGTTCCTTAGGGTGTCACTTAGGGAAAGCAGATAGTAATGCTTCTTCTTTCATGACATTTCCACTGATAAAATCACAGGACTTTCTGATGCTGAATCACTTAACATTGGGCTAGAAGCATTTCTATTCGAAAGGTCTTGGATTCAGAGTCTTGGGTGGTCTTCCTTCAGATTCTGAGGGAAGGTGGTGGTCAAGGTGTCAGTAGTGTTTTGACCAGCCTGGTGCTCATGATCTCTTTTCTCTCCCTTAGGGTGCCCTGCTGCATTAGATAAGCTGGCTTGCCTACCTCGTGAGGGTCAGTTCATGGGAGTGGCTGGCTCCTTCTCCCCAGGTGCCTCCTCCCCGGCTGATGGCTGTGAGGGCTGGTCTGATGGATGTTGCTCCTCCCAGGACTTTTGTGCCTATCTGCCACTTGGAGGTAGTTGGTGGCAGTTGCTGCTGCTGGTCAGGAACATAGGTCCTTCTCCACAGTGATTTCTCCCCTCAATGATAGCTATGGAGGATAGTAGTTTGGGAGACAAATGATTATTCACAAAGCTCTTGGGTTCAGGGTCCTGGCCTGGCTTTGGGAATATCTGAGGGGAGATGAAGGTCTAAGTGATTGCAGTAGTGGTTTGATTTACCTAATTGCCATATGCTGCCTGCTGTCTCTCAGGGTACTATGAGAATCTGACAAATACAATTGTGTATGGATAGACATGTTTGTTCCAAAAACTATTTCTGTTAATATTATTATTATCATCTATTAAAGTTCTTTCCTTTTTAACCATTTTGTAAGTTCTTGAAGAAGACCAATGACATCAGGAAAATGATGCCATGACTTGTAAGTAATTGGATTTAAGTGAGGCAGGGCTGTGCAAAGTCACCAGCCTCACTCTCTCCTCTGGAGCCATCTGGTCCAATGGCAATATGTAGATCAGGATGACTATATATTGCGGCTTACAGGCTAGATTTCTTTTTTTAAGGACTATGCCTTAAACTTAAATCATTCTGGCTCACTGACTGTCAAAAATAAGTCCCAGCCCAAGCCTCATTTGGTCATTATTTGGATTTCGATGGCTCAGAGTGATTGTAAATAGAAATTGCTTCTGTTTTGGCCAGCAACCCTGGGAGTCTTCCCCTCTTACCGTTGATTTTTTTCTTCTTCTCCTCCTTCTCCTTTGTTTATTTTTGACTAAGTAAAAGAGGCCATTTTTTTTTGGCCTCATTTCTTACCTAGTCTTAATCACTGAATGGGCATTGCCTCAGACCTGGGCAAGATCTTAGCCTAAAAACACCAAGGTCTCCCACTGCGTCTGGGGCCATCTCCAGTCATTGTGATTGTTTTCTGGCCACTGGACGCAGATGACTGTGGAGGAGAAAGTGAGGCTGGTAACTTTACCTCACTTAAATCCAAATCACTTGCAAGTCATGACATTATCTTCCTGATGTCATTGGTCTTCTTTGAGAGTGAAGGACATACAATAACAACAACACTTTTGTACGTAATATAAGACAATGAAAATACACTTTGTTTTTGCTCTGCTGGTCCTGGTCATATAATCATGCTGCAAAACTAACCCTATTGAGTTGTTTAGGGAAAGAAAAAATCTCTCACTGAAAATTTACAGAATACATCTTGATAGAGAGTCAGGTCAGTTTTCATATTTTTCATGGCATAAAATCTCTGTCCACAGCAAGATTTCATAAAGTTAAGGCAAAGATCAAGAGTTTAAGAGAGTGGGGTGAGAGGATGAAGTTTGTCTTGGCTTGGGATTGTGTTATTGCAGCAGCTGACTGAGCCATTCATCATCCCTCCCCAAATGGTCATGAACATTTCGAATCTTGGAAAGAAACGGAAAGTGTGAAATTGTCATAATTGGAAAATAAGAGGCCTAGAGGAATCTGTTATAATAACAATGTCTTACATACAATCCTATTGAACTGATTTAAAAAATTTTTAAAAAGCAGAAAAAGATAGTTTTTGATTTATGTAGTTATCTTTTTTGTGACTTCTCACCTGAAATTAGAAGACAGCCTGTCATAGTAGCTTTGTAGCCCTGGGCAAGCCATCTAAAGTTTTAGTGCCTTAGACAACTCTCTAAGTTACAGAGAAGTTGCTCATCTACACTGATGGAGGGAGTTTCCTCACCTGGGAATTCCCTAGATAAATGATATCACTAGTCTGGTCCCAATCTCTTCACCTTAACTTAGCCCTCAAGAGTGCCAGGTGTGTGAAATGGCAAGACAATCCGAAACTACTGCCATTTAGGAACTTTTCATAGTTTAAATAAAAACTTTCATAGATTAAATAAAAACTTTGAGAGTCACAGTTCTCATGTGGCCCCTTTTTTTTTCTTCTTAAGGAGAAAGAGGCTAGAAGGCAGTAGGATCCATATAAATGTGTGTGGAGGAACAAAGGATGAAAGAAGAGCAACCAAGGAGAAAGGACTGGAGGTGTGAAGAAGTAGCAGTCAGGACAAGAAAACCCAAGAGGGAGTTGAAAAGGAGGAAATAGGATAGGAAAATTAGGTAAGGAATGGCAAAAGGAAAAGTGGTGCATTTAGACTAACATTCATAAGAACAAGACAGTTAGGAGAAATGTTTTATCCATTAATGCTTGGCTCTTCTTATTAGCTGATAGAGGCTGGATGCCAAACATCCAGATAAAATACGAAAAATTCAATCATTCACCCAGATGTTTCCTAATAGCTGGATTTTTGGCATTGTATAGACAAAACTTCCAAATGATTGACTGAATTGTTCATTTTAAAATCCAGACAGGTTGGTATTGTATAGGTACAGACAAAGGACGGTTGGCAACTGAACACATAAAATTGCTTTCAAATTCTGATCCTGTTTGGTATGGAGTACTAATACTTAAGACAGCTTAAATTAGCATGTGTTTGTGCTGGCTCCCGAACAGGGTAACACCACGAATATTTTTGTATACGAGAAGGAGAATTAATGCCAAACACATTGTTGCCTACCATGGGAAAGGGTGATGGTGTTTTGAAAGGAATTGTAAAATACTTGGAAAGGAAAACGAGATCTTCAATTAAACAGCGCAATGCATGCTTAATGGTTATTGTTGATTAATTCAACACTAGAATTTTATAAATAATTTTGATCTAATTCCCAATTTATGGGAAAAGCAGAAGTGCCTTTGCTGGGAGTGGTGACCTTTTAAACTTAGCAAGTTAAAAGTAAAAGAAAGCAGATAGAAATAAATTGACACGCTGTTTTTAATGTATTCAATATGCAATATTTATAATATTTAGTCTAATTTTTGGTGCATTTTCTCATTTTTTGTCTCTGCCACCCCACTCACAAGCATATCCTACATTAATGTAATCACAGACAGTTGGTATATTGCTGTATCTTTTAGCCACCTTAGATGGTTTGAGCTCCACTCTTTTTAAAAATACATACACATATATGTATTATATATATATATATATTACTGATATCTTTATTTCTATACTACATAGATTTCTCTTTATATCACTCCTCTCACCTCCCAGAGAGCCATCCCTTGTAACAAAGACTTTTCTTAAAGAAAAGAAAGAAAGAAAAAAATAAAAGAAGAAAAAAAATCAGTAAAAACCCATTGAGATACTGGAAAAACCTGTGGACTTTGGGTTTTGCAGGGAGAGAGAGTGGATGTTGCAAGAGAGGCGTCTCCTTATATTTATTCTTTAGAGCCAAGGTCATGCTTTATAATTTTGCAAGATTCCATTTCTACTGTTTTGTTGTTGTTCTTTTGATTTACATTGTTGAAATGAATACTGTTTTCCTGGCTCTACCTACTTCACTTTGTATCAGATCAAATCAATCTTTCTACCCTCTCTGTATCCATCATTCTTGTTTCTCACACTACAATAATATTCTGAGCTCTGCTAATTTAATATCTTTGTCCTGCCATAGGTTCCTCCCCCCACCCCCAGATATGTTGGAAGTTCCCGAAGTCCCTAAATTGAAAATAACTTTGGTATCATTATATTATGAACCTGATATTATAATACTATGATATAATAAATAATAATAATAATAAAAACATTGATGTCACTTATAATTCCCTTATTTCTGTATTAGAGTACTTGATTGCACTGAAAAGTAATAAAATAAAAACACAAAAAAGTAATAAAAATTAACAAATAAAAGTAATAAAATTAAAAATAAAGGGAAATCTCTTCACATCTGAAATAATTTTCCCAGTGAAATTAAGATAACATATATAATTTTGGAATTTATATAGTGCCTTAAAATATGCAAAACACTATAATTACAATTTCATTTGATCTTCACAGCAACCCTGGGAAGTGGATACTTATTATTATCCCTGTTTTACAGATAAGGAAACTGAGTTAGACAGAGGTTAAGTGACTTGCCAAGGGTCATGCAGCTAATGAATGTCTGAGGTTGGATTTGTACTCAAGTCTGATCCTTCAGACCCACTGCTTTATCCTTTGAACCACCTCTTATGTTCCTCACATTCCCAACTAGTTCTCAGTGGGCAGGAATTTCATCAAAATTTTATTTTATTTATTTTATTTCATTTTATTTCTTCCCATCACACCTGGCACAGGGTTGGAGATATAGCAGATGTTTAATAAAATACTTGTTTACCTAACTTAACTTGGTTTGACTTAACTTGGTTTGATTTTGCTAGAAGACAGGTATCTTAACATACAATTTAGAATTAATAAATGGAAAAAACATTTTTCTTAAACAGAGGCAACAAACAACACAATCATGGCCTCAAGATGACCTTGTGTTCTCAATAGCTATGCTGAAAAAATACAACCTAAAACGGGTCCTGGAAAGATTAGAAAAGAGAGTGTGTTGTATGAGGACCAGCCAGTCAAATTTCTGGGCAATTCATGTCCAGAAGGATCATTGTAACACTATGGATGCTTGTGTCCTCAGTATTTCAGGAAGATCGCCTTCTAGCATGTGCAGGGCTTCCTATCTGGTACCTGATAAATCAGTGAATCTTTCAGAATATCGAAGCAAGCACCAGTGAGCTACACTCCTTTATGGTTAACTTGCAGAATCCGCTTTTATGAAAAGAGGAATGAAAAACTGTAGGATATGTTTACATAGGAGGAAACTTGGATCTGAATGAGATGAGCAGGTAAGCAGGTATTGGTGAAGTCCGTACAAGTAACAGGCAGGTAGAGAACTCCCTGTTTATACTGGATTCCTGGCCATAATTCATCAGCAAACACTTTGCTTAGTGCCAAGGTACATTCCAAACCGAACATCTTGCTTTATCTAAGTGAATCCTAGCCATGTCTGTTGGGCTCAAAAAAAAAGTATAGAACTAGGATGTTTTTGGAATGCTTGATGGCATGGTCAGAAGGGTAGTTTCAAGGGCTAGGGAAATACAGATATTGGGTGCCTTTTTTTTTTTAATATATTGTGTTTCACATTCTCTTTTCTTTGACTCTCCCCCCACTCCAAGCCAATCAGAAAATCTCAATAACTAATCAATCAACAAGCATTTATTGAAATCACCTCTTTGTGCCTGGCATTGGGAATACAAAGACAAAATTTAAGTAGTCTATGTCCTCATGAAGCTTGTACTTTATTGGGGAAAACAACACTCATCTAACATACAGTGTCCCAAAAGGGCTTCAAATTGCCTTAAGCCTTTTGGAACACCCTGAATATGTACATACAAAATAATAATAATAACAATGGCTAACATTTATATAGCAAGGGACTGTGCTAAGTGTTTTTATAAATATTATCTCATCTGATCCTCATACAATTTAAGTACTATTATTGTCCTTTTTTACAGATGAGAAAACTGAGGCAAACAGAGGTTAAGTGACTCCCCTAGGGTCACACAGCTAGTAACTATTGGAGGCTGGATTTGAATGCAGGTCTTCCTGACTCTAGGCCCAATGTTCTATCCATTGCACCACCCAGATGCCTAGAATAGGGATAGGGTGGTGCTAGAAGCTGGGGTAGAGGAATCAGCCAAAGAATTGTATAGAAGTTAGTATTTGAGCTGAGATGAAGGAAACTAAGGGTTCTAAGAGGTGGAGATGAGGAGGGAGGTTCATTCCAAGAGCGGGGAACAACTCGTACGGATATATAATCTTCAAATGTAGAGACAGAGGTGAGAAATAGAGTGTTGTGTATAAGGAATATCACGACAGCCAGTTTGGCCAGATTTCAGAATGTGTGAAGAAGGATGATGTATAATAAAGCTGGAAATGTAGGTGGGAACCAGGTGGTAAAGTGCATTGTAAAAGGCAAACCAGGACCATTTGTACACGATCCTAGAAGTAATAGAGAGTCACTGTAGTTTATTGAGCAGGGGCATAGCTCTGTCAGACCTGTGTTTTAGGAAAATTGATTTGGCAGCCGTGTGGAGGAGAGACTGGAAGGGGAAAGGGCTTGAGGCAGGGAGACCAATTAGGAGATTAAGGAGAGAGCCAAAAAGGGACTGGACTAGGTTGGAAATAATGTGAGTAAAGAGAGGGGGGCATATGTAAGAGACGTAGAATTAGTATTGAGAAGACTTGGTAACTGACTGAATATGTGCAGGAGAATGAGAGGTCAAGGATGATTTGAAATATGCTCATCTGGATAACTGAAAAGGTTGTAGAACTTTTGGCAGAAATAGGGAAGTTTGGAAGAGGTATAGGCTTAAGGGAAAAGATAATAAGTTTTGTTTTCAGAAATACAGGTACCTGAAACCCCGACTTTCCTAGTTAGACGTTTGAGAGTTTGATTTGGGGATACCTGTGGGATGTCTAATTTGAAATGTCTAGTGGGCAGTTAGTTTTGCAGGACTGGAGCTCAGGAAAAAGACTTAGGCTAGATATATAGATATTTAGATCTGAGAAGCATCTGGATAGAGATGATAATTAAATCCATGGGAGATGATAAGGTCCCTGAGTCTAAAGAGCCCAGGATGGAGTCTATGGGGGTGCTACCACAGTCAGGAGGTAAGATATGGATAATGATTGAGTAGAGGCTGTAAGGAAATGATCCTTCTTAATTCCATACCATATACGATAACTGAAACCAGCTACACTTACTCTGATAAGGTTTTTCACGAGAAGAATCCACTTTAGACTCCAGTCTACTCAAAGCATTTGCTCTGAAAGAACAAAACCATTCTTGATTCCCTTTGCTGTGGATTGCAGCTGTGACATGAGATTTGAATTTGGGTGTTTTCAGGTCCATAAAGGACTTTTTCTTCTCACTCTGCTTAGAATGGTCCTATTTCAGCTTAATGTATTGGAATTCTTTGGGGTGAACTGCTAATGTTCATTTATTTCATATGTCTAGTTTGCCAGAGCTTAATTTTGGTACAATAGCTAATAACTACAACACATGAAGCACTTAAAAATTATTCTGAACTAGAATATGGTCAACAAGCATGGAAAATTCCATATACAAAGAATATCAGATAATGGGGCATATATATGAATGCATGAATTTATCACATGTAGCTGGTTC
>JAQQSZ010018417.1:0-10582 GCA_028646595.1 Phalanger gymnotis | reverse complement strand
AGGCCAGTTGTTGTCCTCTGCTGCCTGGGATGGATGTGACTGACTTGTAAAAACACTTCATGGCAAGGAGCTGATGGAGCTACTAATGCTTCTTTTCACGAGCAATCCTTTGCATCCTTGTCTGAGAGCTAAGACTCCCCTGGAGCATCTGTGAGTATCTTTAATTCTGTGTGCTTCCTAAGTCACTCTCTGGTTTTTGAAAAAAGATCCAAAAAAGGACAAGTGGGTGGGGAACGACCCAAGAAGACACCATGCCACCAAAGCCCAGTCTTCCCAAGTTCTAGAGGCTGGTCTGTGTGAGACTTTATACAGGAAGGAAGGTTGGCCCCTGAAAGAGGCTTCACTCAGGGCCCTCAAAGGAGACTGCCAGGGCAGCTCAAGGACACACAACCAGGGACTGGAGATGACCCTGAGGAGAAGGGACAGGGTTTTGTTTATCTGTGTCAGGGGGGATGGGATGGCAACATGGGCAGGGGGAAGGAAGAGAGAGGAGGACAACAGAGGAGACAAAGAAGGCAGAATTATTCAGCTTTGCTTTGGATTGTCTGCCACCAGCCAGCTGCCCTCAAAGAAGTAAGGACAAAAGGCTGAGATGCTGGGTGTCACAAGGCATCTCGGGGCTTGGGGCCTCCCCAGGACCCCCCATGGGACAAAGCAGAATCACAGACTGAAGAAAGACGCTAAGAAGGCTCCTGGAGGAGCAGCTGAAGGCCTGGAATGTTCAGCCTGCAAAGACAGGGGCCCTGAGGGTGGGGAGGACACATGGGAGTCACCAGTCTTCAGAGACTCCAAAGGCTGTGTCAGGGAAGAGGGCCTGTTTTGCTGGGCTCCAAAAGGCAGAAGGGAAACAAGGCCCATGTGGTAGGGGCACAGAAGCCAAAGTGGGCCCCATGCTCAGAACACCAGGCAGCCCTCAGAGACACCCCAACTGGAAGGGGGTGGACTCCTCACTTCTCAGCAGTGTCCTGGAAGGGATTCCAACCTAAAGAGAGGGTCAGGGCAGCTTCCTTCTAACTCTGAGATGAGGCTGTCAGGCCACAGTAACTTCCATTCCTTTTGGATGGGATTACTCAACAGATGGAGAAGGGTAATGTTGCAAACATAGGAGGATTGTCATTGCAAGGCACCTGACAAAATCTGTCATATTGACCAGCCGCAGATGTCCCCTGGACCAGATAATTCAGTCTGACAAATTCAGAACTGGGCAAATGAGCAGCCACCAAGGGTGGAGCTGGACAGATCAATGTTGGCCCAGACCAGAGGTTTCTGATTCTTGGTGTGTCACAGACTGTGTCCCCCCACAGTCGGGGGTGGGGTGGAATGTGTACAGACTCCTTCTCAGAAAAGTGTTCTTAAGAACAAAGGATGGCAGTGGAAAATCAGAGGATGGAGATGATGCCGATGACATGTTCACAGGGGGCTTTACAGATATCTCACTGAGGCAGATGGGGTTGAGGGGACTGGCCCATAATGGACCACATACCCACTAAGTGTCTGAGGCCAGATGTGAGCTCAGCTCTTTCTGACTCCCAGGTCAGGGCTCTAGCCATGGACCACCTAGCTGCCTATATGTGATGCTGAAATCCAGTTATCAAATGATTTGCAAAAGACAAGTTTGCTGACCCCAGGTTAAGGACGCTGGTCCCAGAGGGAGGTCTCTAGTGCAGCTTCTGCCCTGGACTGCCAGGTGCAAGAGCTTTAGGCAAAGCTGTTGTGAATAGAGGCCTTGACACTTATCAACTCTGTAGAAGGCCCAAAGCTGGGAGAGGACAAATCTTTTGGATAAGAGGACTCAGATTTACTAAGGCTTCAGCAACCTGGCAAAACAGGTCAAAATGACTAAGATGAAATTAAATCAGAGGACACATAAAGTTGCATGACTGAAGTTGTGTTGTTGTTGTTGTTGTTTTAAGGACCAATGGAGGGAGAGCAACAACTCATGGAAAAAGGCTGAGGGTCTTAGTGGACCACAAGCCCAACATTAGCCATGACAGGCAGAAAAAAGCTGTTATATCCATCCATTCTTGGGTTTTAGTGGTTGTTTTGTTTGTTCTGAGTTTCCTAGAAAATGTTACTCTTGATTAACTTTGTGTAGACCACACCATGGCATGTGATGTTGGCAGGGGCCTCAGTGGCCATCTGGTCCATCCCATCCATGAAAAGGATCCCTCCTCTAACATTCCCAGAAAGGCATCTGTGTCAGTAAGGCAAAATGGGCTCCTCAGCACTTGAGGAGTTTGGGTTTTGTTTACTTTGAGTGAAAGTACTTTCAGCTGTTAAGTGCTAAGCCCCAGGCCCAAAGCCCTATCAGGTGTGAAACCTGTGTGGATGTAGATTAATGACTTAAGAGGCGCCAACTCGGGAACCAATGGTCTCTGGTCATTGAGGCGGGGCTTGAGGATGCCAGAGGAGAGGCGAGCTAAGAGACAACTACAGCTGAAGCTGAAAAAACCTGAAGCAGGAGCTGCGGAAGCAGAGCCGACCTGTGTGAAGCCAGGAGTGCGAGCAAGGACTTGAGGCCAGTAAATATTAATTGGTTAAATACCATCTTGATTTTATGTGGCCTCCTGGTTACTCTTGTGAGGCAGGCTTATTGAGCCTGGGGTTTTTTGGTCAAGATATCAGAATGGGGAGGCTGGTTTGTGAATATGTTGCTGTGGGGCCTAAATAAATGTTTTGTTGCTTTCTATTTAGAGAATCCCTCATACCATGCAGTTTCGAACCATTCAAATATAAATATGACTATATTTGAGATCATAAATTTGACCTTCCTACTACAGCATCATCCAGCCTCTCCCTGAAGATCCAGAAAAGAGGGAAAAGCCATCCCCCTGAAGCAGCTCCTGCCCCTTTTGGGCAGTCCCCATTTTTAGGAAGTGCTGCCTAACAAGGAGGCCTCAGTTGGCCTGTCTGCAGCATCCTCCCTCTCCATGGCCTTCCTAAAGTGGGACACCCAGAACGGAACCCAAGATTCTGGATGTGGTTTGACAAGGGCAGAGGACTGTGACACAATCCCTTCCCTCTTTCTGGAAGCTCTGCACCTCTGAATTTGAAGGTGCCCCTGGGGCAGGGTGGCAGCAAAAGAGCCATGTATCCCTGACCCTGAAGGACCTCACCCCAGCTTCCATGGCCAGCTGTCATCCAGCCTCTGCGTAAAGGGCCTACAGGAGGGGGAGCAGGTGGATATGACCCAGTCAGAAGGCCTGTTAGGTCAGGGAATTGCACGTCCATGATGGAGGCTGAGGCACGGAGAGGATCAGAGTCAAGATGGACTGCTGACCTGCTGGACCATGGCCTCAGCGGACCACCCACCCCTCATCCCTCCTGGGGTCTGCTGCCCTGGGCAGCCCCATCCCCCAACCTCCTGTCCTCCTCACCTCTCTCCTCTAGCATGAGGTCTAAGGCTTCCATGGTCACCTGCACTCAGGGTTTCCTGGCTGACGTCCTGGCTTCCCTGTCCAATGGGCTTGGCATCACTGGAGCATCGGCATCCCCCTGGGCCCTGGAGCTGCAGGGGAAGGTGTCAGGGCAGGTCAGTGCATCAAGGGCTGGGCATCCACGCAGGACGGGGACCCCTGAGGTTTCTGCAACTCCCCCAGCAACTGTCCCGGCTTCTGCTTGTAAAGAGGAGGGGCCGTGGAAGAAGGAGATCGTGGGTCGGGGAACAGGGCATGCTTCTCCCTTCCAGTGCCTGGGGCACAGCCTGGGGTGACCCACGCAGAGGTGGGAGGGAGGGGGTAGGGGGACGGAAGGCAGGATGAGGATTGATACACACACACACACACACACACACACAGTGGACCCCTGACCTCTGGGCGTGTCATCACCCCACCCTGTGCCTCTTACTCGCGTGAGCAAACACAGGGATACACAAGAAAACACAAAAACACATGCACACATGCGTGCGTGCAATCCAATGCAGGGTGCTCCCCGTTTCTCTATCCCACGCGCGCACACGCATGGGTTCCCCCCACCCCCCCACTCCGTTCTGTCAGGCCGTAACCTGCGGGTATCCGTGGCTGTAGTAGGTTCTTCCTACCCCTCCCCCAACGCGCGCTCCCTCAATCACCAGCCCCGCCCCCCCAGCTCCCCAAGCAATTAGGGACTGAAAAAGCCAAGATTCCACGGGGACCTGCGCCTGCGCACAGGGTGCCTCTGGAACTACGGTTCCCATAATTCTTCGGGCCCCAAGAGAAGAGCTTGGGCAACCACGTGATCTGGAAACCCCGCGCACGTGCTCGCTTGCCCTGTGAGGCATCCTGGGAAATGGAGTCCTTCGGTTGTTTTGAGTCCCTTATTGCTTAGTCCCATAGTGTGAGCCAGATGCCTCGGGCTCCCTTGCTGGCTTCACCTACAGCGCCGTTCTTGGCGTTGATCCGACCGCTGTCTGGCCCAGCCAAGGCTTCCAAGGCCAGGAGTCAGCGCCTAAGGGTGCTGAGTACCCGGGGGCGTTCGTCCCGAGCCCCACTGGGAAGGGCAGCGGCTTCCCTGGAGGCCGACCCTCAGTCTCCTCATCGGGATGCCTGCTTTGCTTTGTACGGTCGGAGGAAAACACCGTAACTCTGCTCTAGGCACAAGCCCTGTCGAAGTCGTTTCATGTCATCTGGCATTAACAGCAGAGACCTTTCTGCCTCACCATGTCCGAGCCGACCGTTTCCCCATGCCTCCGGACTTCTTTCTCTACCTCAAATTAAAGTAACATTTATAGGAGTCTTGAACAGGGGAAAGATCACAATGTATTAAATACAGTTGGGGGGTTAACATTCCAGTACACAACACTTCCTACTCAGGCCCTTCCTCGATTACTCTTCTCAAGTGTTCTCTGCTACTGGAACCAAGACCTTAATCCTTCTTTGATACAGAAGGGAGACCCTTCTGGGAGTGTACGAAGAGGAGACTACATTAGATGTGTTAATGTCATAATCCCATCCAAGAATGATCATTTAAAGACTGAGAACTCTTGGTTCTAAATTTTGGCTACTAACGATCCATTTCCCTGTGAGAGGCCTTTTATCCATCAACAAACTCACACAAGGGAGTCTGGAAAGTGCTTTTAGATCAGAGAAAATATTATTTATTAATGTTTTCAGTTTTACTAAAAAAGTTTTTAAATACACTTCCACACTAGTATAAAGTTCCCGGATACACTTTGCAACTATCAATATTTCAGACATATTTTCATAGTCGAAATTTCCAGGTAGGACTAGAAAAACTTGCTGAGTTGTCTCATCTGACTGAACATGAGTAGCCTGACGACTTTGCTTCACTTAAAGCCAATTCACTCTCCAGTCAAGACATTGGAAAACGAAGGATTTGATTTTACATACTCCCATACTTTTCACACATGTATAATATCCTTCAAATGTCCTTATTATTAAGGTCTAGTTCTATTCCTATTAGGGGAACTTTGTTCATGACAACAGGACTCAAGTGCTGTAATCCACATCTTTTAAAATATTGAACCACAGGTGACGGCATCGACAATAAATGTCATGCTATGCACTATTACAGCCAACAAGGCTGCGTTCAATTAACATATCCCAAATAATGATAGCTGGCAGATGTATATACAGCATTTAAAGCGAATGCCTTCCTTCTACCGACTATCTCCAATTTATCCTGTCTATGATGTTTGCAATGTGTTTTCTGTCAGACTGTGAGGTCCTCCAAAGCCAGGACTCTTTTGTCCTTTCTTTCCTCAGCCCTTAGAGGTGTGTAAATGCTTAATAAATACTCTTTATTTCTTTTACTCACTGGCGGGGGATCATATTTATTCTCACAATGTCCTTGGCAGATGGATGCTATTATTATTCTTTTACAGTTGGGTAAATTGAGGCAAGCAGAGGTTAAGGGACTTTCCAAGGTTCACAGAGCTGCTGTTTGACGTCACACAAACTTTTCTTCCTGACTCCAGGTACGCTGCGCTACCTAGTTGTCTGATTACAACTATTTTTAAAAAATGGCCAATTTGAGAATAAAGTGGGGTTCCTAGGAATTTTTCCTAGAAAAACTGTAAGTTACGAAACAAATAAGGGGACCAGGGCCTCAGATTGAAGTTAAAAATGGGCAAGCCTGTGATCCAATCAGGAGCGAGCGTGCCTGTACGTGGTAGGAAGGGCCAAAGGAGTCTCAGCCAACTAGGAGCCACCGAAAGGAGGTGGGGGTCGGGGTTAGGTGGGTGCCTATCGCGCGCGGGGCTGTCCTTTAGGGTTTCACCAGCCCGTTCGAAGAGAAGGCTACAGTGATAGGGTAAAGTAGTCTCCCTGGCGGGGCAGCAGGCAGACAGGCCCACGCCTCCTCCGTTAGCCGGCTCTGCAATCATCCGCCACTGGTCCCAAGGCCGCTCTGGAAAACATTGGGATGAGGTAAGGCTGGTAACTCGTCACGACCCACGGACTTCATTTCCCAGAATCCCGCTCGAAGGGCAACCCATCGTTCCCTGGTCACGTGGTGTGGGTCTCGGTCTTCCTGCCCCGGTAGGTGGGAGAGGGGAAGCCCTAGTTCCCAAGGCGCCTTGTACGCAGGCGCAGTTCCTCAAGGGGCCCCGGCTTCTTTGGTCCCATATTGCTTCTACTGCTTGCAGAAGCAGGACTCGTTAGTGTGGGGGAGAGAAAGCCCCCCACAGCCACCGGCACGCGTGGGATACAGCCTGACACGACGGAGCGGGGGGATCACAGGTGTGCGCGAGTGAGGGAGGCAGAAAGAAAAGGCGGGGAGCTCCACTAACTGAGCATCGCGCACGTATGTGTGCATGTGTTTTTGTGTTTTCTTGTGTGTCCCCGTGTTTGCCCACGCGAGTGAGAGGCTCGGGGTGAAGTGGTGGCTCTCTCAGAATTCTCTCCCCCTACTCCCTCCCACCCCTGCGTGGGTCACCCCAGGCTGTGCCCCAGGCACTGGAAGGGAGAAGCATGCCCTGTTCCCCGACCCACGATCTCCTTCTTCCACGGCCCCTCCTCTTTACAAGCAGAAGCCGGGACAGTTGCTGGGGGAGTTGCAGAAACCTCAGGGGTCCCCGTCCTGCGTGGATGCCCCAGCCCTTGATGCACTGACCTGCCCTGACACCTTCCCCTGCAGCTCCAGGGCCCAGGGGGATGCCGATGCTCCAGTGATGCCAAGCCCATTGGACAGGGAAGCCAGGACGTCAGCCAGGAAACCCTGAGTGCAGGTGACCATGGAAGCCTTAGACCTCATGCTAGAGGAGAGAGGTGAGGAGGACAGGAGGTTGGGGGATGGGGCTGCCCAGGGCAGCAGACCCCAGGAGGGATGAGGGGTGGGTGGTCCGCTGAGGCCATGGTCCAGCAGGTCAGCAGTCCATCTTGACTCTGATCCTCTCCGTGCCTCAGCCTCCATCATGGACGTGCAATTCCCTGACCTAACAGGCCTTCTGACTGGGTCATATCCACCTGCTCCCCCTCCTGTAGGCCCTTTACGCAGAGGCTGGATGACAGCTGGCCATGGAAGCTGGGGTGAGGTCCTTCAGGGTCAGGGATACATGGCTCTTTTGCTGCCACCCTGCCCCAGGGGCACCTTCAAATTCAGAGGTGCAGAGCTTCCAGAAAGAGGGAAGGGATTGTGTCACAGTCCTCTGCCCTTGTCAAACCACATCCAGAATCTTGGGTTCCGTTCTGGGTGTCCCACTTTAGGAAGGCCATGGAGAGGGAGGATGCTGCAGACAGGCCAACTGAGGCCTCCTTGTTAGGCAGCACTTCCTAAAAATGGGGACTGCCCAAAAGGGGCAGGAGCTGCTTCAGGGGGATGGCTTTTCCCTCTTTTCTGGATCTTCAGGGAGAGGCTGGATGATGCTGTAGTAGGAAGGTCAAATTTATGATCTCAAATATAGTCATATTTATATTTGAATGGTTCGAAACTGCATGGTATGAGGGATTCTCTAAATAGAAAGCAACAAAACATTTATTTAGGCCCCACAGCAACATATTCACAAACCAGCCTCCCCATTCTGATATCTTGACCAAAAAACCCCAGGCTCAATAAGCCTGCCTCACAAGAGTAACCAGGAGGCCACATAAAATCAAGATGGTATTTAACCAATTAATATTTACTGGCCTCAAGTCCTTGCTCGCACTCCTGGCTTCACACAGGTCGGCTCTGCTTCCGCAGCTCCTGCTTCAGGTTTTTTCAGCTTCAGCTGTAGTTGTCTCTTAGCTCGCCTCTCCTCTGGCATCCTCAAGCCCCGCCTCAATGACCAGAGACCATTGGTTCCCGAGTTGGCGCCTCTTAAGTCATTAATCTACATCCACACAGGTTTCACACCTGATAGGGCTTTGGGCCTGGGGCTTAGCACTTAACAGCTGAAAGTACTTTCACTCAAAGTAAACAAAACCCAAACTCCTCAAGTGCTGAGGAGCCCATTTTGCCTTACTGACACAGATGCCTTTCTGGGAATGTTAGAGGAGGGATCCTTTTCATGGATGGGATGGACCAGATGGCCACTGAGGCCCCTGCCAACATCACATGCCATGGTGTGGTCTACACAAAGTTAATCAAGAGTAACATTTTCTAGGAAACTCAGAACAAACAAAACAACCACTAAAACCCAAGAATGGATGGATATAACAGCTTTTTTCTGCCTGTCATGGCTAATGTTGGGCTTGTGGTCCACTAAGACCCTCAGCCTTTTTCCATGAGTTGTTGCTCTCCCTCCATTGGTCCTTAAAACAACAACAACAACAACACAACTTCAGTCATGCAACTTTATGTGTCCTCTGATTTAATTTCATCTTAGTCATTTTGACCTGTTTTGCCAGGTTGCTGAAGCCTTAGTAAATCTGAGTCCTCTTATCCAAAAGATTTGTCCTCTCCCAGCTTTGGGCCTTCTACAGAGTTGATAAGTGTCAAGGCCTCTATTCACAACAGCTTTGCCTAAAGCTCTTGCACCTGGCAGTCCAGGGCAGAAGCTGCACTAGAGACCTCCCTCTGGGACCAGCGTCCTTAACCTGGGGTCAGCAAACTTGTCTTTTGCAAATCATTTGATAACTGGATTTCAGCATCACATATAGGCAGCTAGGTGGTCCATGGCTAGAGCCCTGACCTGGGAGTCAGAAAGAGCTGAGCTCACATCTGGCCTCAGACACTTAGTGGGTATGTGGTCCATTATGGGCCAGTCCCCTCAACCCCATCTGCCTCAGTGAGATATCTGTAAAGCCCCCTGTGAACATGTCATCGGCATCATCTCCATCCTCTGATTTTCCACTGCCATCCTTTGTTCTTAAGAACACTTTTCTGAGAAGGAGTCTGTACACATTCCACCCCACCCCCGACTGTGGGGGGACACAGTCTGTGACACACCAAGAATCAGAAACCTCTGGTCTGGGCCAACATTGATCTGTCCAGCTCCACCCTTGGTGGCTGCTCATTTGCCCAGTTCTGAATTTGTCAGACTGAATTATCTGGTCCAGGGGACATCTGCGGCTGGTCAATATGACAGATTTTGTCAGGTGCCTTGCAATGACAATCCTCCTATGTTTGCAACATTACCCTTCTCCATCTGTTGAGTAATCCCATCCAAAAGGAATGGAAGTTACTGTGGCCTGACAGCCTCATCTCAGAGTTAGAAGGAAGCTGCCCTGACCCTCTCTTTAGGTTGGAATCCCTTCCAGGACACTGCTGAGAAGTGAGGAGTCCACCCCCTTCCAGTTGGGGTGTCTCTGAGGGCTGCCTGGTGTTCTGAGCATGGGGCCCACTTTGGCTTCTGTGCCCCTACCACATGGGCCTTGTTTCCCTTCTGCCTTTTGGAGCCCAGCAAAACAGGCCCTCTTCCCTGACACAGCCTTTGGAGTCTCTGAAGACTGGTGACTCCCATGTGTCCTCCCCACCCTCAGGGCCCCTGTCTTTGCAGGCTGAACATTCCAGGCCTTCAGCTGCTCCTCCAGGAGCCTTCTTAGCGTCTTTCTTCAGTCTGTGATTCTGCTTTGTCCCATGGGGGGTCCTGGGGAGGCCCCAAGCCCCGAGATGCCTTGTGACACCCAGCATCTCAGCCTTTTGTCCTTACTTCTTTGAGGGCAGCTGGCTGGTGGCAGACAATCCAAAGCAAAGCTGAATAATTCTGCCTTCTTTGTCTCCTCTGTTGTCCTCCTCTCTCTTCCTTCCCCCTGCCCATGTTGCCATCCCATCCCCCCTGACACAGATAAACAAAACCCTGTCCCTTCTCCTCAGGGTCATCTCCAGTCCCTGGTTGTGTGTCCTTGAGCTGCCCTGGCAGTCTCCTTTGAGGGCCCTGAGTGAAGCCTCTTTCAGGGGCCAACCTTCCTTCCTGTATAAAGTCTCACACAGACCAGCCTCTAGAACTTGGGAAGACTGGGCTTTGGTGGCATGGTGTCTTCTTGGGTCGTTCCCCACCCACTTGTCCTTTTTTGGATCTTTTTTCAAAAACCAGAGAGTGACTTAGGAAGCACACAGAATTAAAGATACTCACAGATGCTCCAGGGGAGTCTTAGCTCTCAGACAAGGATGCAAAGGATTGCTCGTGAAAAGAAGCATTAGTAGCTCCATCAGCTCCTTGCCATGAAGTGTTTTTACAAGTCAGTCACATCCATCCCAGGCAGCAGAGGACAACAACTGGCCT
>JAQQSZ010018416.1:0-10582 GCA_028646595.1 Phalanger gymnotis | reverse complement strand
GCCAGTTACTGCTTTCCAGTCGCCATCTTGGCTCCGCCCCCGAGCATGCACATTTTTATAGCCCTTTGGGCATAGTTCCAAATTGCTCTCCAGAATGGCTGGATAAGTTCACAAGTCCACCAACAATGTAACAATGTTCCAATTTTCCCAATTCTCTCCAGCATTTATGATTTTCCTGTTTTTTCATGTTAGCCAATCTGACATGAGAAATGAGTTACCTAAGAGTTGTTTTGATTTGCATTTCTCTAATCAATAGTGATTTAGAGAATTTTTTCATACGATTCTAGATATCTTTAATTTCTTCCTCTGAAAACTGCCTGTTCATATCCTTTGATCATTTCTCAATTGAGGAATGACTTGTATTCCTATAAATTTGACTCAATTCCCTGTATATTTTAGATATGAGGCCTTCATCAGAGAAACTGGTTGTAAAAATTCTTTCCCTATTTTCTGCTTCCCTCCTAATCTTGGTTGCATTGGCTTTGTTTGTACAAAAAAATTTTCAATTTAACATAATCAAATTATCCATTTTGCATTTTGTAAAGCTCTCTGTCTCATGTTGGGTCATGAATTCTTCCCTTTCCCATAAATCTGAAAGGGAAACTATTCTTTGCTCTCCTGAATTGCTTATAGTATCAGTATTTATTCCTAAATCATGTACCCATTTTGACTTTATTTTGGTATATGGTGTAAGATATGGGTCTATGCCCATTTTCTGCCATGCTACTTTCCAATTTTCCCAGCAGTTTTTTTGTGAAATAGTGAATTCTTAACCCAGAAAATGGATTCTTTGGGTTTATCAAAGAGTAGATTCCTATAGTCATTGACTACTGTGTCTCGTGTATCTAACCTATTCCACTGTTCTTCTACTCTATTTCTTAGCCAATACCAAGTAGTTCTGATGACTGCTGCTTTGTAATACAATTTAATATCTGGTATAGCTGGGTCTTCTTCTGTAGCATTTCTTTTCATTAATTCCCTTGATATTTTGGATCTTTTTCTTCCAGGTGAATTTTCTTATTATTTTATCCAGCTCTGTAAAATAATTTTTGTTAGTTTGACTGGTGTGGCACTGAATAAATAAATTAATTTAGGTAAAATGGTCATTTTCATTATATTAGCTCAGCCTAACCATGAGCAACTGATGTTTTCCCATTTATTAAATCTGACTTTATTTGTGTGAAAAGTGTTTTGTAATTGTGTTCATATAGGTCCTGGGTTTGTCTTGACAGGTAGACTCCCAAATATTTCATAGTGTCTACAACAACTTTAAATGGAATTTCTCTTTCTATCTCTTGCTGTTGGGCTTTGTTAATAATATATAGGAATGCTGAGGATTTATGTGGGTTTATTTTATATCCTGCAACTTTGCTTAAGTTATTTACTATTTCAAGTAGTTTTGTATTTGATTCTCTAGGATTCTCCAAGTAAATCGTCATATCATCTGCAAAGAGTGATAACTTAGTTTCTTCTTTGCTTATTCTAATTGCTTCAATTGCTTTTTCTTCTCTTATTGCTAAAGCTAACATTTCTAGTATCAAATTGAATAATAAGGGCGATAGTGAGCATCTTTGTTTTACCCCTGATCTTATTGGTGTGAAGGACTTTAAATGCCAAACAGAGTTTTTGTTTTAACCCTAGAACCTCAGATAATGACTATTTTACATTGGGCAAATCACATGACGTTTCTGATCTTCAATTTTCTTTCCTATAAAATGGGGATAATAACTGCACCTATTTCACAAGGTTATTATCCTACCAAACAAGTTAATGCTTATACAACACTTTGTGAAACTTAAGACATTATATACATATGAATGATTTTATATACGTAACTTATACAGTGCGTGGTACAGAGGGGACAGAGCACACACTAAATAACATCTTATTAATTAATCATCATTATCATCATTATCATTATTATTATTCAAGGTGGCATGAAACTGAATTATTCTGTGTCAATCAAGTGGTACCTCATGTTCCTATGGGACCCACTAGAAATGATCAGTAGAGGCTCATCTCATCTGGCCATTTCTTTAAGAACTCTGGAGTCTGTAAGCCCTGGTTCTGCCTGGCACATATAGTAATCTCTGCCCAGAACTTCTTTCCCTCTCTGTATCATAGTCTTAACAACCTGCTCAATCTGTTTTGCACTATTAATTCCCTCTCCCTTCTGTTGCTTAATGTCTAATCATGCTTAAGTGCTAGTGAAAAATAAGTTGTGAGTCGTCCAAAACCCATCATGTCTGATACTGTTATTTAACCTTTATGAAGCATTTCATGTTCGTGGAATGCTCTATGATGGTTCAAGAACTCTCTCATCACAACATCTCTTACAAAATAGCCAGGGTTATTATTTCTAGGACCTAAATAATAGATTTATAGAAAAACCTGATAGAAGGGCTGGAAGAGACATTTTGACATGATAAGAATCTATTCCTACTTCTATGTGGCTGCTTCTATGTTACCCCTCTGCCAAATTCTAGTGCTAACCTACTTCTTCTGATCTGTTGGGCAGTCATTTGTTCCAACCTCTGGCACTGATT
The DNA here is from genome assembly GCA_028646595.1 of Phalanger gymnotis. Taxonomy (NCBI): domain Eukaryota; kingdom Metazoa; phylum Chordata; class Mammalia; order Diprotodontia; family Phalangeridae; genus Phalanger; species Phalanger gymnotis. The sequence continues at coordinate 8,036 of JAQQSZ010018416.1, read as the reverse complement.
AATCCTTGCCAGGCAGGAATATGCTCCATACAATATTTTGTTTTGTCTTTTTGGTTTTGACTTTGAAGACCAACTGGTGTAGTGGAAAGAAGTCTGGAAATAGCATTAGGGGACCTGAGTTCAAATAATGGCTTTGATACCTTATAGTTGTGTGACCTTGATTATAATACTTAACCTCTATAATCATTAGTTACCCTCTATAATATATGAATAATTATATTTGAACTATTTACTTCTCAAGGTTGTTATGAGGAAAGCTTGTGTAGACCTTAAATAATGTTGTTATTATTGATAAACTTTAAAAAAAACTAGGTGCTACAGTGGATAGAGTGCTGACCTAGGAGTCAGGAGGTCCTGAGTTCAAACCTGACCTCAGACGTTAACCTTGTTTGCTTCAGTTCCTCATCTCCTGAATCAGGAGATAGAAAACCATTCCAGTATTTTGGCAAGAAAATCTCAAATGGGGTTGTAGAGAGTTAAATGACTGAAACAACTCAACAACAAACCTTAACTTGTGTTAATTGAACTCTAGTCCATAATGCAATAGACGTGTTTACAGTTTTGTTTTATTTGGGGTGGGGATGTCACTCACAAAGTCTCTCTAGCTTATATCCCTATCCAGGGAAATTCTAGAAACCTAACCATATGTTCTCTTGGTATGGGCCCTAGATTCCATTGCAAGCACTCAGGCTAACAAAAATTTTAATGTAGGACAGATTTTATTTCACTGTACAAAAATTTCAGAATGGGCTTTGAGAAAGCAAGTTTTCCAGAAATCTCTGGACAACCCTCTCTTCAAGGAGGGTTCCCCCTTCCTTCAATACCTCTACAATCCACATAGCTTATAGCACTAGTGAAGGCTAAGTCCATGTTGTTCTCGATGTGCTGAATTTTTTCTCCCTGGGTCTGGTTGATCCTTGGTGCACATGTTCCCTATTATACTAATCTACTTAGTATCTCCAAGGGCAGTGTCTACAGATGGATTCCTCTTCATCATAACTCTGTTACCATTTTAGTATTTGTGTAGCACTAGAGTTATGCCCCCCCCAATCCAATCAACAAAATAACCTACAACATGCTACAATAAATTTCTGTACTCTTAACCCTACTCTATGAAGGACATTCACTTTTCTTCATATAAAAATTTCCCCAAAGTAGAGTACATGCACAATGTGTCTCTGTAGAGACACATTGATGTGCAGACCTCGACATCTCCCTTGGTCCTTCATGAATCCTTTGTTCCTTCACACTCACATGACCGCAGCATCTGCTGTAAAGGAGTGGGAAGAGCTTATGTGAACAATTAGGAGGGACTTCTCTTCCTGCTACATATAAATCTGAGCTTATGCTCTAGTGAGGGATAAGATAAACATACAACTTCTATCTGAACTTAATTCAGGTCCTAGGCAAGGAAGCCTGTTCAAAAAGGATTTCTATGGTACCTATCACCAACGATCAATCGACAAGCATTGATTAAAAGCATGTTATGTGTGAGTCTCTAGGGATACTAAAAAGAGGCTCAAACAGTATATGTCCTCAAAGAGATTACCTTTTAATAAGGGATACAACATATAAGTAACTAAGTTGATATGAGATATATGCAGAGTAAATGAAAGATTATCTGAGAGAGGAAGGTCCTAACAGTTTGGGGGAAAAGGTTTAGTCTAGGAAAGGCCTCTTCTAAAATGTGGGATTTCAGCTAAGCTTTGAAGGAAAAAAGGGATTCTCAGAAGTAGAGGTGATGAGAGAGGGAAGTGAAGGCACGAGGTACAGCCAGTGCAAAGAGATGTAGATGTGAGATGAAATATCACGTCACTTAAGTAAGTAGATTAGTATGACTTCATCATATAGTAGTGGAGGGGAGAGAGGTGTGGGAAGAAAGAGAAGGGAGGAAGGCACCAGGTTGTTAAGAGCTTTGAATATCAAACAGAGAAGTCTATATTTGATCCTGGAGGTAAGAGGAGCCACTGGAGTTTATTTAGTGGAGGGGGCTGGAATGGCGGAGAGGCTTGAGGCAGGGAAAACAAATCAGAAGGCTAGTGCAGTGTTCCAAGTGAAAGAGGGCAAGGGCTTGCAGTAGTGTGGCAGTTGTGTGAGTAGAAAGAAGAGACCTCAAAATGTCTGGGGTCCAGAGGTACTTCCCTACTTAGGATCTGGATTAAGTTCAAAGAGAAGCTCCATGTTTACTTTATTCCCCAGTAGAATATAAGCTGACCGAAGGCAGGATCTTGCCTTTGTGTTTGTGCAGAACTATTTCCTTACCTTCCAACAATTTCAGGTCTTTGAGGTTTGGGGGTATGGAGTGCTAATGACTAATCCCCTGAGGTGTCTATGAGCTCAACTAGCTTGGTGCAGACCAATAGCTTTTAGGCAGACTTGGAGCTTGCTAAAACTCCAGAGGTTCTTGGAAGCCCATATCAAGAGCCTCCATGACTCAGCAGCAGACATTTCAGTTAATGGGCCTTTGACTCCCTAAGGAAAGGTCTGATAGGGCTATAGGGGCTCGCATCATATTACCAAGGAGACTGAAAATAGCATTATAACAGCTCAGGTACTATTTGTACTTGAGACTAGAGGGATACTGACCACTTCTATGACCCTGGTGAACATGGGCAAGGTGGGAGATATCTAAAAATCTTTGTAACATCTCTAAAGGTGAACAAAACATTTCCTTTCTAAGTTCATCATTAGAATTTGTGTTTCCAGATTTCCCTCTTGCATTATCTCTATGGAGCCAAACTCTATGGCTTTTTTTTATTTCCATTGCCCCAGGACTAGAGTTTAACTTTATGTTCATTACTCCCACCCTTATCTCCTATACCAGCTGCTAGGCAATTTCATACTATACAGAAGAGTTCATATTTTTTCTTCAGCAAACAAGACATCTAGGCAGACAGGCAGCCTTTCAAGTGAATGTGGTCATATTCTGTTTGGTGGAGTTTGTTGGGTTTTTTTGCTCTAGATTTTTTATTTCATTGGTAGGAGGAACTCTGGTGTGTAAATTCCATTCACTGTCACTGATTAGAAACTGTATAACTTGTGGTCTTAAAGTGTTGATGGGTACACTGAACAGTTTGCCCATTGTCAAACAATGAGCATGCATCAGAGGAATACTTTGGATGTATAGTCCTTACCCTAAACCCAGCCCTCTATCCATGCCAAACTTCCTTTCTTGCAGGTTCTGTACCTGGGAATAAATTGATACTCTGGGATGCCAGCGTACCAATAGCCTAAAAAGTTCATGTCCATGCCATCCCCCCCACACTTGAAAAATGAGTCTTTTGGGCTCCCAAGGAATAATGACTCACTGGTGGGATCTGGGGATGCTTATAATCTCATGGGAGAGTGGTGATTCTAAAATTGACAGAGACCATTCAGGGAGCTCCATAATAGAACCACAATAAGCATTTATTTCAAAGTTACAACATTTTGAAAGTTGTTCAAATGATAATCTATATATCGATTTAAATTTACAAAAGTATAAAAAATCTAAAAAGCTTAGGAATCATGACAAAGATTCTGAGGTGAATGTGAAACTGATTCCAGAAAACCTCCAATTTATGGTGTTGGAATATGGGAGCTGTCCAGAGTACATAATCCTGATTGCTATGAGATCACAGCACAACCTTTTATTTGATAGGTCACTGGACTTGGTGTCAGGAAGACCTGTGTTACTAACTATGCTATCCTTGCCAAGTCATCTGATCTCCCTAGACCTGGATAATAAGAGCACTGGACAAGATGACTTTGAAGTCCATTGTGGCTATGGTGCTATGAACTGTGACCTCACTGGGACGTTGAGGAGTACCATCCTTTTTGGGAATCCAGAATCCCAGAGGGCAGTTTGTCAGCTCCTGTTAGGAATCCTTTCATTTCTTGGTGGGGTGAGAGAAGGGGAGAAAAGTGACACAGAAGATGACCCAGTAAAGAGAAGGGGGGAGGGTCGTAGCAAAGACACCAAGAACAGTGTGGGATACATGGTGGCCTGGAAAATAAGTGTGAGATACCATGGTAGCTGAGGGGTGGGGAACCTGTGGCCTCAAGGCCACACGTGGCCCTCTAGGTCCTCAAGTGTGGCCCTTCGACTGAATCTCAACTTCTAATCCAAGCAGTTTTCTGAAAGGTGGACAGAAGGTCATTAGGTGGGGACTTGCTGAGCAGGAAGCACCACTTCCCCAGAGGAAGTGCCTTCCTCACTGTGGCACTCTGGAATAATACCACAGAGGTGCTGCCCTGGTTACCTATCTACCAAACTCCCAATTAGTGGCATCTGGATGTACCAAGCAATCCAGAGCACATAAATCTGGTTGCTATGTGATCATAGCACACCTTTTACAGAATTATTTACTAGCTGCCTTAAGGGGGCCTGTGGGACAGAGTTCTTTCCCTCTGGGCAACATTAACTGGCTTTTGTCGGAATTGCATCTTCCACCTTGATCTCATTAGCACCATGTTCTAACCTTTGAGCTAAATTCTGGGAATGAACTCACAATAGAGAAGACTCCCATCTACTAACTTTGACTTGTCTCAGTTTGCTTTCACTGATGGTATATTTCTTTGGATTAATTTTTTTTGTGGGGGGAGGGAAAAGTAGAGCACGAATTATATAGTTTAGAGCTAGACTTGTAATGATCATTTTAGTCTAGGCTTCCCTTATTTTATACCTGGGAAAACAGGCCCAGACATATTAAGTGACTTCCTGAGGTTACGCAGGCGGTTCATAGAATTGAAACTCAGGTCTCTTGGCTCCAAATTCAGAGCTCTTTCTATCACGATACCCTGCCTAATATGAATGAGTGGGGATTTAGAGTACCAGGGAGAAATCTACCCAAAATTCCATGGAAAAGGAGAAGTAAACTCATTGTTTCATTGAAGTGGATGCCTGTATTTCTTTTGGAGTGTGGAGTGTGTGTGTGTGTCCATGGAGAGCTGAACTCTAAAAGTGCTGCTTTTCAACAGCATAGATGCTCCTCACTTTCCACAGCAGAGAGCTGGCTGATAGAATGATGGGAAATGCATTAAATGAGGATCTAGAGGCCCTTCCTATGTAACTAACCAGCTCTATAACATTAGGTATATCAATACATCTTTGTGGGACTCAGTTTATCTATCTATCAAATAGAAATGACTGCTTCATAGATACGGTCAGACAATTAGTTGCCCGTCATTTATTAAGTGCCTACTGTTTGCCAGGCATTGTGCTAAACGTGGGAAGGAATAAAGCTCAACTAAGATGATGATTGGGGGAAATTTTTTTTTTCTGGTTTTAAAAGCACAGTATAAATACAAGATCTAACTCCTGATTTTTTTCTTTAAATTAAATTTATTTACATTTGTGGCATTTCTATATTACATATATAATAGAATTATATATGCACATATCTATATGTGTTTACTTATATCTACATATACATGTAGTTATAGACAATATTCACCAGGAACTCAGTGTTAAAGGACTCTTATGGTAAGTCATAAAGTGAATAATTGCCACCTAACTCATCCTTTAAAAAATCTATATTTTTAAAAAATATATGCCTCTGCCCTAAAGGGAGCAGGCCAAGACCTTCAACAACCTCTGTCTTTGCTGTCCAAGCCCAGGGGAAAGCAAGTTCCTTGGGAGCAGAGACGATATCATTTCTTGTGTTATCCCAGGGCTGAACACATTGCTTTGAATACAATGGGCACTTAATATAGTCTTCTCGAATGCAATTGACTTGAACTAAATTGATCATTAGAAAAAGCGAAGATTTTTTTAAAAAACGGTTTTATAAAGAGAAGTTTTTACTCGGAATAGAATAATTCAGATAGAAAAGAAAATATTTTCCCCTATGGTTTTAGTTCTAGGGAAACCAAAACTCCCACATAAAGAGGTAAATGTCACATTTGGTTGGAAAAGAACAAAATGTGGATGCTCATTTATTTTTATTTTTGTGGAGAATGGGGATTTTTGTCTTTTCTTTTGAAATAGTTATAGAATGCCAGAGACCGCACCTAAGGCTTAACAATCCTCTCAAACAAGTCTAGGAAATGTTCTTTTAATTAGGCAGCAAACAAGTATTAATTAAGCAGCCACTATGTGCCTAGCACTGCGCTGAGTGCTGGGGATATAAAGACAAAATAAGTCCTTGCTGTCAAAAAGCTCAGAGTCTGCTGGAGGAGACAGCAAGTAAACAAACAAGACGCACACATACACATATACATATATATGATAAACTGAAAATAATCAGCGGAGGGGTGGAGGAGTCACTAGAATTAAAGGGGATAAGGAAAGGTTTCTTTTTATACTTAATTTATTTATTTTTAATTTTCAACACTCACTTACATAAGATTTTCAGTTTTGAATTTGCTCCCCCACCCTCTCCTTTCCCCTCCCCAAGATGGTGTGCAATCGGATATAGGCTCTACTTATATATTCATATTAAACATATGTTCACATTAGTCATGATTCAAAGAGGACTTCGAACCAGGAGGACCCGGGAGACAGAAGAAACAAAACAAACAACAAAACAAAAGGAGAGCAAATAGTATGCTTCCGTTTGTATTCAGACTCCAAAGTTCTTTCACTGGATGTAATGATAGAAGGGAGGGCAGATGGGGGAGGAAGTAATCAAAAACAACACTTTTGAAAGGGGACAGGGTCAAGGGAGAAAATTGGATAAAGGGGGATAGGTTAAGAAGGAGAAAAATATAGTTAGTCTTTCACAACATGAGCATTGTGGGAGGGTTTTACATAATGATATGCATGTGGCCTATGTTGAATTGCTTGACTTCTTAGGGAGGGTGGGTCAGAAGGGAAGAGAGGAGAGAATTTGGAACTCAAAGTTTTAAAAACAGATGTTCAAAAACAACAAAAATAGTTTTTGCATGCAGCTAGAAAATAAGATACACAGGTAATGGGGCATAGAAATTTATCTTGCCCTACAAGAAAGGAAGGGAAAAGGGGATGGGAGGGGAGTGGAGTGACAGAAGGGAGGGCTGACTGGGTTACAGGGCAACCAGTATATATGCCATCTTGGTGTGAGGGGGAGGGTAGAAATTGGGAGAAAATTTGTAATTCAAACTCTTGTGAAAATCAATGCTGAAAACTAAATATATTAAATAAATTAAATTAAATTGTCAAAAAAAGAGTTGGAGTTTTTAAGTGCATGATGACTTGAAGTGCCAACTGTGTATCATAAGCAAGAAAATCAGTACAATCTTTTTATTGAGAGAGGAATAGCATCCAGCACTAAGGAAGACATAGATCAGACTACGTCAACATTACATTCGGAGTTATTTTTTTGTTTCTTCATTTTTATTTTAATGGAGAAAAATGTAGAAAACCCCAGGTAAATGAGCAGCCCTGAAAAAGGCCTGGCAAGTCCTCACATTTTAATGTAGAAAAAAGTAGAAAACCCCATTTTCCAGTCTCAGCTGTGCCCCTCCCCCCTAACCCAATCTCTCTCTCTCTTTCCCTCCCCAACTCTTTCCCCGCTACCTGGGGGACCGATAAGCTTCACATCTCCCTTGGCACTACACTCCTCTCATGCAACCCCCAAATGGGGTAACGATAGAGGTGTTCCCAAAGCGTAAGGGCCTGGTGATGCATTGGGAACTAAAGGGTGTAAGTCCCATTGTCCACCCTGACCCTGCCAGATTTCTAGTCAGTGGCCTCTCATGGTTCTCATTAGCCCCATTCTGGCCATTGCCCTGGGTGGGGGAAGGCCCCTGGCTTGGGGCTCCTTTGCCTTACCCCCTCTGCCCTGGGGCCCGCTGGGGGAGATTTTCCTACATTCAGGTTTAAGTTTCAGGAAGGGCTATAATAAGCTAGAGGCCACACAGACAAAGGGCATATTCATACCTTACAAGGATTGGTCAAAAGGTATGAATCTTTTTACCTTAGATGAGAGATGACTTTTGGTGAGAGAGTGGAGAGGGCACGGTAGAGATGATGGCTCCGATCTGGTTCAAGAAGGGAATAACATACCCTGACAAGTATAGAAATCTAACTTGTCCTACAGGAAGTAGGAGGGTAAAGGGGTAAAAAAGGGAGGGGG
>JAQQSZ010018415.1:0-10582 GCA_028646595.1 Phalanger gymnotis | reverse complement strand
ATGATATTCACATTTGTCCAGGTCTTTACAATTTATAATGTTCTTACTTCTTAATAATTTGATCAAGTACATGTGCAAATATTATATTTGTTTATAGATAAGGAAATTGTGACCTCTAAAAGTAAAAGGACTTACCTAAAATCATACAGCTGATAAGGGTTGAAGACATGATACAAAAATTCATTCATTCAAGAATTTGTGGGTATTGTACTGACAACTGGAGATGCAAAAGTTAAAAAAAAAAACCAGACTTCTGCCCTGAAGGAATTTGTCTGTGGGAGGGAGAAAGAATATATTTGCAAAGATCAATCAATGTAACATATTAAGTAAGTTAAATAAACAATAATTGATGCTAAGGAATTAGTAAGATTGGGAGAGGCATTTTACAGGATGTGAAACTTTCAGTGAGCCTTGAAGAGAGCTACTTCCCTACTATAGGGAAGAAGAAGTACCTTCTACTTAGAAATAGCGGCAGTGAGTACAAATTCATGAAGTTCAGGATGGAATGGAGGTTAACTCAGGGCTTTTGTTCAGTTCCTCATATATCAGGCTTTCTTGCGTTTAGAAGACGAGATCAAGGCAAAATAGGAGGTGGTATAGTGAAATGGAACAAGTATTCATTAAGTACCTATGTATCATGCTAAGTATTTTAAAAGTATCATTTCATTTGATTCTTACAACAATCTCAGGAGGTAGGTACTATTATGGTCCTCATTTTGCAATTGAGAAAACTGAGGCTGACAGAGGTTAAGTGACTTCCCCAGGGACACACAACTAGAAAACATTTTAGGCCAAATTTGAACTCAAATCTTCTTGATTCTATTCCCAATGCTCCATTCACTGAACGACCCAGATGCATAGAATATGTTTGATAGAACAAGCCAGTTTATCTGAAAAGTAGAGAGTGAAAAGAAAAATGATATCAATCTGAAAGGTTAAGTTAGAGTTATATTGTGAAGGCCTTTAAAATGCCACTGGAATTTGTTTACTTTAGATCAGAGGCAATTTATATCAGAGGCAGGGGTGTGATATAGTTATACTTGTATGTTAGGAATAAAATGCCAATCATACTTTTCCTTTATGTGATAATGACATGTCATTTCCACTGCACAACCATGCTGACAAATACAATCTTATGTTAATTATTTTAACGTACTCTGAGAGTCCAGTGTCTATGTCTTCTTAGATCTTTATCTTCTTTCAATTTTCAGTTTAGATGTTGAGTCTTCTATGAAACATTCTCTGCCCCCCCAACCCATTGTTTTCTAATGACTTTATATCATATGCATTTGTATATATTTTATACAGTCACAGTAAGCTTCTTAACCTATGATTCAATCCTAGCGAACTTGCATAGAAGTTATTATCACTGGAGAAGATGAAGACTAAACACTGCATGCTTGAGTCAGGGGTTGATTAGATGCCAGAGCTTGGGAGAAAGACAGTCTTCTTGCTTCCTGCTTTGAGAGAGGATACATGTTGGCTAAATTCTCTTCTGGGAAAAGAGAAAGAGAGACACAGACACAGAGACAAAAACAGAGACAGAAAATGAAGAAAGAGAGAGAAAGACAGAGGGGGAAAGAGGGGGAGAGGGGGAGAGAGTCAGTCCGAAAAGAGAATCAGAAAGAGACAGAGGGATAGGAGACTTTGGGAAGGGCAGACATGAACAGGAGTCAGTATCTCAACATTTCATAGTTTCCAGTTGCCTTTCCTAGACCTTGAGCGATTTTCCCTTGGGTAAAATTGAGATTCTCTCTCCTTTTGCTGAGCTGATCTTACTCCCATTTGGAGAGCTCATTCATTCTGTTCATTGTAGAAAGGATTCTTGTTTAGCTTTCAACTAGAACAGACGACCCTTGAGGTCCCTTCTAACTCCAAGGTTCGACTTCATTCTATCCACTGCATCTTGATGTGATATTTACAACCTTTGAACTCTAATGACACTTTGGACCTTTCATATGACTTATCAAATTCTCCATATTATTTTATTTCATACATACAATCTTCCACCACAGTCATCAATAAATGGCGATTTTCTTAGGTAGGAGGATCATATCTTGCTCATTTTTCAATCTTCCTCAACATCTAATATAGTCCCTTCTATAGTGAGTGAATTATAGCATTAAAAAAAGTTATGATGAATGAATGATTGGCATTTACTGTTCTTTTTAGGATATATTTTCTTCTACAAAATGATAGAGTCTGAATTTCTTAGATCGGACTGTCTCTACAAAAAGCAAGATATAATATTTCCCATGGGACCAGACTGCTGGGCTGAATGTTCAGGGGTGAAAGACCATCACTGTTCCTTTTGCTAATCTGTAAAAATTCAGGTTACTCTTCAAGTCACAGGGCAAATATTTTCTCCCTCTGGACCAAGATGTCTAAGCTTCAAACCTGAAAGGAAAGGAAATTCTAAATAAGAACATGAGCTTTTGTTCTCTTCAAAATCATCTCCAGGTCCCTCCCTAAACACAAAAACCTGTTAAAAGTAGTTTTTCACTTTGAAGTGGCAGTTTTCAGGAAAGAAAATTATTAAAGGTATGTTACTTCATTATACTTGTTACATGTTTAATCAAAGTCTAATTAAATTTGCGTCTGATTCCTGGGTTGTACTGAGTCATTATTCTCTAGTAAACAGTTACTAGAATCTCAAAAATTAATAAAACTCTGCAGCAGAGGCTGGTCTGAGGTATGTCAGGAGTGCTTGACTGCACAATTTCTATTTTTCACATTGGAACATCCTGGGAAACCATGCATTGATTTCTAATAATAAAAAGAATATGATAAAGTTCCTGAGATAGATTTGTATCCATTTCAAAATCCTCATGGACCATGCTGTTTGTTCTACTTATCTTTGACCTAAACTTAATCTTGACCTCTGGGTTTCCTGGCCCATGGCAGTTGCTTCCTTGGTTTGGGAAGTTCGATTCACCTTGACTTCAAGCTTTCATAGTTTTCTTAGGTTCAGATTTTGATCTATCCCTTAGTTAATTTTCAGCCCTTGCTTTTACCTTCCTGTTCATTTTTTATTTTTTGTCTTCTCTAAATTAAATATACATGCATATATACATATACATACACATATACATATATATTGCTGACAATTAGCACTTTCCTTGTGCTTAACATTGTGACAATGACAGTAAATGATATTACATATGATCACACAATTTTATACTTTCTCTATTTTGCAAAGGAACACTACAGAGGAGGAACAAAAAGGAAAGTGGGCAAATGAAAATAAATATCAGATATAACTCTTTGTTATATATAACTGTGTTAAATACAACTCTGGGAACTGGATAAATTTAATTTATTGGGGTTTTTGTGTGGTGTTATTTGTTTCAAATTTGTTACAAATCCATCACAATGCATATCTTGTTATTTCATCCCATAGTGGTGATGGATACATCTATATGCTTTTGCCCCCATCTCCCTTCTCTTCTTGTTATGATTTGCTAACATTTTCAGCACAGTTGGCCAGGGTGAGGGATTTGGACTGTGGATCTGAAATGATCATTTCTCATAAGTAATGTCTTACATTGATCAAATTTGTAATGACTAGCAGTAGGCTTTAACCAATGAGATATATTTAAGTAGCATGAAATGTTAGTTTTATAGTTTAATACTAAGAAATATCATCAAATATTTTGATATTTTAAAATGTCCAGATGTTTGGCTTAGGGTAGATAAAACTTTTGAATATTTGAAAGTGTTTTCCCCTTTCTCATCAAAATGTTTGGCGTCCTATAGGAATAGCCTTAAGGTACAATTGCTAGAGATTTCAAATTTCTTCAATGATTTGGCCTGCATATGGGTTATAATTTATTTTCCCCTCAGAAAAATTTGGTTTCAAATGGAACTTTATGCCTCACAGAAAATCCAAACTGCTTTGAGGAAAGGATGGTTGTTGCATGTGCATGTCAACATACTGATGCATGTATTTCATTTCTCACCCAATACAGCCCCAAAGTCGTAGCACATTGTTACCTAGATCTGGATATTCCAAAAATTCCTCCCTTTGCAACACTTGCCAGCAGTGATAGTTGCATTAAAAATCTACATTTTTAGCAAGAAAGTAAAGATATGATAATAAGCAAAAGCATTTTAAAAAGTAGCGTGATTCGTCAGATGTTGAAAACTGGAAAAATGTCATCCTTTTTATCAGCTAACCTGCTAATCTCTGAATGATGAATAAGTCGATAGATGAATGAAATGAATTGTTGGAAATGACTAGTTTAAGAAAAAAAGGACTATTCCACTAACATGACTTTTGCGTACCCAAAATTCTCACTTAATTTTTAAATGAATGGATAAATATTTCATGAGGACAATTTTTATATTCTATAAAAGGTATGAATTTGTTTTTTGAATTTGGATCTGCAGTATTACTACTTTCATAATATATTATTTAACATTTATGCTTTTTTGGTGGGGAAATAGTTTAAAAGAGTATATTCTCCATCAAAATTCAATCCAAGTGTAATTGCACCAATTTCATAGATTTGATGTTAGGATCAAATGACATAATGTAAGTAGACCTTTTTGCAAACCTTAATATAAAAATGTCAAGTATTTTTACTCTCCTTGAGGATATATAATTTTAGTTTTGTAAATTTTTAGGATTTTGTAATTGATTCATTAATTATATTTTTGATATGTTTGGGGGTTCAGAATTTTCCTGTAAGTCCTGACTTGCAAGGTCTAGATTCAAAGTAATCAGAGGTGACTGGTGGCACAATGATTAGAGGACTGGGCCTAGACTCAAGAAGACCTGAGTTCAAATCTGGTTCAGACACTGACTAGCTTTGTGATTCTTGGTTAAGTCTTTTTAACCTCAGTTTCCTCAACTCTAAATAGTAACAATAATATAATAATAGTGCCTACTTCACAGTTATAGAAATAAATCTATTTTTCAATGAATAATTTTAAGTCAAAATCATATTCCTCATTAGACAAAAGTTATAGTGAAATATTTTGAAAGAAACAATATCATGAAGTTTTAGCCCCATGTGACAGTATTATTTAAGTTAATTTGTCATTCATTGGAGTTCTACAGGCTGCATCTTATAAACATTCTTTCTGTTTCCTTAGAGGTATTTATCCTTTTCAGATAAAACCTACAGTGCTTCTATCTCAAACCCAATGAACATATAACAAAGCTGAAAGAATTCTCAAACTTGGTACTGAGCATGAAAATGTGATTTTTTTTTTAGTATTTATATCTTGGAAATATATTTGTTATATTTTGTGAAACAAAACTTGTCCTGGATTTTAAATCCAAACAATTCAGCAATCAAGTGCCCTTTGTGTAATTGTGTGTATGTATGTGTACGTATATATGTATGTATGTGTATGTATATATATATGTATATATATATACATATATATTCATATATACACACAAATACCCACATTTGGCATTTATTGTACTCTAAAATAATATTATTTAATATGATTATCTTAATATTAATTCTTAATGTACACTGAATCATAATATTCTATTAATATTGCTACTATTAATATTATTAAGTGAGAAGATAGTGTTCTTGAGTATACCATTCGTGCAGTTGCCATATTTGAACCTCTTAAGAAAAAAAAGTATCTAAGAAACAATAGGGATATTTTCCCCTCCAAGGGAATGCTAGATATTCTCACTTCATTCTTCCATATTCAATTTCAAGATTAATGGCAATGCCAAACTGGATTAGAACCAAGAAGTACCCAAAGTTTGACATAAAATGGCCACAATGACATTAGCGCCATGTAAATGATATTCACAGACAGGATTGTATAAGCAAAAGCACTTCATCTCATTAAGAAAAGACCATTATTCAGTATATGCAGATTTTTTTTTTTTCTCAAACAATCAGGATTGCAAGCAAAGTTTGTGTACTGTTTCTTGAGAGTGGAAATGGCAGGAGCTGTTCCTCTTGATCAAGAAAGAAGAGTCTGTTTCCTAACTGAGATAATGAGAGATTCACTACTCTTTCCCTCCCAGATACTAAACCTTGTGCTGTCCGCCAAAATAAAACCATTTTTGAAATATTTGATCACAAAAAGGAAGTTAGGAAAGAATCCCAAGTGAACTAATACTTATTTGCCTGTGATTTTCTTAGCTATTGCACAGTCATTCAATCAGCCAGTAAACAAGCATTTATTAAATGGTTACTATGGACCAGCTGTGCTTGGGGAATATCACTTTGTCTGTCCCTGTGCAATGGCAGTGGCCAAGAAATCTAATAGCTAGCAAGAATTTAACAGCTCAGAAGTCTAAGCCCTGGCTTCTGAGATGAGACCAGGTTTTTTCTCATAGGAGAACAGAGTTCAGAGTAATATGGTAGGACCCAAGCTTATATTCAACGTCTGGCCTGCAAACAATACCCTTGGCTACTAGACTTGTTCCACCCTTAATTTTTGTGCATTCTCTACCACACAAACTACAGCAGATCCCTGCACATGCAAATTTTATTTTCATCTCTTATTCACCATTCACATTGCAAAAGGCTTGTGAATTAATGATTTGGGGCATTTTTCAGTGGAACTAGGATACCTGACTTTTATCTAAATGACTGAGAGATTTGTGGATATATTAATCTCCTTCTTTCTCTGCCTTCACCATAAGTATGTATTGAATCATAAGAGCACAGAGGACTAGAAACAAACCTAGAAACAATCTACTCCTACCCCTTAATTTTGCATATGAGAACCCTGAGTTCCAGGATGGTTAAGTGACTTGCCCATAATCACAAAGGTATTGAGGCAGGATTTGAACCTAGGTCCTGTGATTTCAGAAATCTCCAATATATTGCGTGCCTTCTTAAAATATAGTAGAATGTGAAATGTGGTGTCTGTTTTAAGGCCCCTATGTCAGTGCATTTAATCAGTGCATTTAAAAATAGCAGATGAGATCTACACAAATGCAGAATGAAAATAGGAAGGGAGAATTGAATAATAATTAAACACATTTCTAAAAGTGACTTATTGATCTTAACAATCAGTTCAATAAGAATGTTAATAAAGATGTCCACATTATTTGACACCATTGTAAATTTTTTTAAAAATCGAACTTTTTAAAAGTCATTAATAATTTAATAGGCATCTGTTATATTCCTTTTATTTACCAGACCACGTGCTATACAACTCAAAATACTTTTTTTTTTTGGAGGGGGGAAGGCAGGGCAATTGGGGTTAAGTGACTTGTCCAAGGTCACACAGCTAGTAAGTGTGTCAAATGTCTGAGGAGAGATCTGAACTCAGGTCCTCCTAACTTCAGGGCCAGTGCCCTACTCATTGTACCACCTAGCTGCTCCAACTCAAAATACTTTTAAACCAAAACAAGACTTGGGGTTAATACCATTTTTAAAGGTCTTGTACTTGGGCATTTTCTATAGAATAATTGCTGATAAGCAAGGCTCTTCTTAAAAGAGATAGTTTCCACATGGGGATGTTAGTAAACTGTAGGTAATTTTGGCTGGAGCCAGGATGCACACAAACATCATTTCTGTCAAAATAATAATTGCTTTGTTTTCACCAATAAAGGTTGTAACTGTCCTACAACTTACACTTGTAGGATTGTTTGGGGACAGTAATTGGTTAAGTGGTTGAGGTTATAAAGTATCTAACAGAAACTGAACATTTGGTTTTACCCTAGTCTCTGTAGCTACCATATCAAACTGCCACTAATTAATTGCTTTACACTGTAAAAAGAAAAAAAAATAAAAAGATTATTTGATGAACTTTGAAAAAAAAATCCCAAAAAAGCTTTAAATTTGGGCATCGCACATTTTTACACTAGAAAATCCAATGTTTATTATATGGAGTTGTTTTCTCTTAGTAACATGTTTTGCTGTATCTGAAGAAATCATTATTCAGAACATGCTGTGTCTCAGGGTGTTTTTTTTTTCTTTCTTTTCCCACCCTAGATTATAATTCCCCCTTTATGGTTAACTGTTCCCTAAAACGAAGAAAAATGACTGTTTTTCATGTAACACTTTAGCAACTGAGGCCTATGGAAAGAAAGATACTATATAAAAATTTACTCATATGAATAGAGCTCACTTATTCAGCAGTTCTGCTTCCATTGCCTTCCATTTAATTACTACTCCAAAAAGCTGCTTCTTGATTCTAGCCCCACCATATGAGAGCCAAAGGTCAAGTAACTGCTCTCTACCTTAACTGACCTTCATTAAAGTAAATGGATATACTTGGTTTCAGTGGAATTCATGGAAGATAAAAAAGATTGAAAACTGCCACTCTCAAATTTCCTCTTCTATTATCCCAGGAAAAACAGTTGGGGGTGCTCTTGGAAGATGGCTCAAAACACAGAGTGGAAATACCCTGACTTGGAGATTCACATTAAATATAGTGGCAAAAAAAATACAAAAGTCATATTAGTCTGAGAAAAGGAAAAAGATATTGGAGCTGTAGAGAGAATACTGGATTAAAATACCTCCTTATGAAATTACCATGAAATTGAATTGAAGCACAGGCAGAACTAAACAGACTGTTTGGAAAGCATTCAACTACAAATCTGTTCATTTTTCAGGCCTGCTGAAATCTAAGCTGATTTCAAGGGAGCCCATTTCAATTATTTGCTCTGCTGTTTAAACCAAACTATGCTGAAAACTATAGAAAGTACAGCAGGCATTGAGGACAGGTACTTGTTTACAAGCACGACAAATGGCGTATTAAAATTTTCTTGTTAAATGAAGTAGGAAAAAATAAGTAAACCTATTCAAGTACCAGGCATCTTATAACAAACCAAACAAAAAAAGTACACACCAACATGCTTTAGATAGGATCCTGAAATGTTGAGGCTTTAGCCACTGCTTTGATGTGAGGCAAATATGTGTGTAGGTGTGTGTGTATGTATATATATATATATATATATATATACAGATACATATATGCGTGTATATATATATACACACATGCCTATATATGTTGGGTATCTACATAAAATATTAATACCAGATGATCTTGAAAGTTATATCATTTCTGTCCTGTATTGGTGAGGGGGAAAGAGATGAGAGAAATTGGGGGGAGGAGGATTAAAGGGAAGGCAAAAAAGGGGAGAATAGACAATACTAAGGTTATGATATTTCTGGATATTTCCTGAGAAATAATCATTTATAACCCAAAATATGTTTTATTGTATCGTATTTGAAAAAAATCGTGTAATTTTAACTTCATTTGAAACTCAATTTACTACCTCATGAATAGGAAAAGTGTTAATGTAACATCGCAGATTGACATTTATTTGCCCTTATTTTAGCACTGGGAAAGGGATATACCAATAATAGAGGAACTCCAGTAAAATGGAAAAGCCACGTTACCTTTGTGATCTTAGGTAAACAATTGAGGCTCAGCTTCTTCCCTCGAAAAGTGAGGGGGTGGTACTAGGTTGCCTCTGAGGTCTCTTCCTGCTCTAAAATCAATGACAGTAAGAAATCAATTTGTTTTAAGATTAATTCACTCCGTTCAACGTGTGTTGATTGAGTGACTACCTGTATAGCACAATCCTAGCAAAGAAAATAGGAAGCTGTATCATTTGATAATTAATATTACTTTGTAATCCATTCTTTTCCCTATTTTGTCAAAACCCCACCTCTTAGTCTGCCACAAAAGGAAGCCTCTCCCAGGAGGAACTCAGATTTGGTTGAGGAATGTGATCACTCTTAGAACCCAGGACATCTGCTAGATAACCAGTGGGATCCCACGTGTGTTTACCCCACAAACAGAAAAACAGCATTGGCTAGAATAAACCTTCCCCAGGTGATGAATCTCTTGTCCTTGCTTTTCTTCATCAAACTTAGGAGTGACTTGGTCTCCAAAGAAGAGTCCAAATTGGGGGGAACCTTATTGAGATGGTTTTTGTTTTTCTAGCCAAGATTGCTAGAGGCCTCTGGTTCTCACAAAGCAATTAGCACTCCTTAAGTGTCAGAGAGGGTGTAATGAGCCACACCAGAAGGCTAGCCTACTTTCCCCAGCTGCAGACTAATCCCGTCATTTGGGGATTACTCCTATCTCCCTATAAGAAAGTAATTCATTCATGTGTCTACCTATCAGTATTGTCTTACCTTTGCCAGGGAGGTCCAAATGATGTAGGCCAGCATTAGCCAGGCTTCAGTCACTCCTTGAACACCAACCTCAGAAATCACCAGAAGTCTCCAGTGAGTGTCTCCTTCAAAATTTATACCAGACCACCTCAGCTCAATCCTTCTCTTGGGGTCTTGAAAATAGAATGTGAACTTCTTCAGAAAAGTGACTGTCTTGATTTTCTGTTTGTGTCCCCACTGCTTAGGATAGTGCTTTGCTTATGGGAAGCAGTTAATAAATTGTTGTTCTCTCCCTCTCTCTTTCTCCCTACTTTTCTCTCTTCCTTCCTTTCTTTTCCTTTTCAGATGGGAGGAAAAACAAACTATTCAAACAGTTCCAGCCTCTGTTCCCCCAAAGTCACTTAAAGCAAATGTTGAGGGCTTCACTTTAGCCTGCAAAGTGGTCTCCAAGGACTTCATATACTCCTCCATGGGGTTAGAGATTTTGAAGTGGCTTGCAAAATACACTATGGTATACT
>JAQQSZ010018414.1:0-10582 GCA_028646595.1 Phalanger gymnotis | reverse complement strand
CCCTTCCCTCCACACAGATTGATACTATACTATTTGTTTAGTGTCCCAACTAACTATGACTTGGGCTCTCATGGTAGCCTCTTAACCTACCCCCCTGAATTCAGTCCCTCCACTCACCATTAAAGTCTACAGAATGCAATGCAAATTCTTTAGACTGGCATCTAAAGACATATACAGTCTGGTTCCAACCTGTCTCAAGTTTTATTTCACACTTTTCTCTTCACCTACTTTACTTGCCAGGCAAACTGCAAACTGTTCCCATGACCTCCCACCTCCTTGAATTTGCAAGAGTCATTTACAATGCCTGGAATGCACTCCCTCTTCATTTCTGACTGTTGACATCCTTTTTTCCCCCTTTCTTCAAGTTTTATGTAATGGAAGAGGAAATTGAAAGGAGAGAAGAACTCAGACTGAGAGAAGCCTGAGATAGGTTAAATAATGAACCTGGGGGAAAACTGTGAGGTTTTTATTCCTAGAAAAGAAGAGAAGAGAAGAGAATGAAACAAAGAAAAATAATATAAGGGGAAAGTGTGTCTGTGTGTGTGTGTGTGTGTGTGTGTGTGTGAGAGAGAGAGAGAGAGAGAGAGAGAGAGAGAGAGAGAGAGAGAGAGAAAGATTGATTACAACTAGCTCACATTAGTACAACACTTTACAGTTTACAAAGGCTTTCTTTGCAACAATCCTGTAAGACAGGAAGTGAGAGGTAGGAGTAAAGGAATCATCATTAATATTTGGATAGCCACCAAACCCTCTCAGAGCAACTATGTTACTTTGTGTTCTCCTTGCGAATACCACTGGGATACAGGGACCTGTGTGGTAGCTCTTAATATTTTCAGAGTAAGCCTGAAGAAGTTTGAGAGAAATGGAAAAAAATATTCAGTGGCTATCCTGATCAGACCACCAACAATCTTCTTGAGAAGTTTTCTGTACTTGCCTGTCTAAAGCAAGGGAAGAAGAGAAATGGTACATGACTTTCATCGCGAGTAAGCCCTCAAGTAAGTTCTCTCTTCATAGAATCATAGGCTGTAAGAACTGAAAAGGACATTAGAGAACATCTAGTTCAGCTTCCTCATTTTATACAGGAGGAAAAGGCCAAAGGAAAGAAAGCGACTTGCCTAAAGTCATGCAGAGCAGCAGAGCCATTATTTTCTCTTGTTCTGTAAGGCAATGATGAGGCATTAAGCATGGTAATACTAGAGATATGAACATATATATATATATATATACACACATATATATACTTATACATATATATAAAGAGAAACATTTGGAAGGGAGGAGTTCCTACCAACATTTTCCTATGAACTTATCTAGTTTTGTTTTTCTGTAAAATTGAAAGTAATTGTGATTATGTCTTTTCCTTTGGAATGATGATTACAATGTTTAAGATTAATTAATTAAACAATCTTATAGAAAATCATATTAATCGATATTATAATCTATTATTTATACCATATATTGTAATATTTTATTGTTATATATTTATCTAACATAAAATAATTTAAGACATATCACATGCATGATTATGATTTCTTTTCTCAAAGTGATTTTTATAAACTGAGCCATATTTTATGCACTACAGTAATAAATCATTTGATATTTTCCTATACTCTGATAACAAGTAGCAAAGTACAAACACCAGATGCCTGACTAGGAGGCACAGTCCCTATAATATTAGAAGTAGACAGACCGATAGCACTTAGCTCTAAAATTGACCTTAAGGATCATTTGGTCCACTCCCCCTCCCTTCCTCCACACAATTTACAGATGAGAAAACTCAGACCCAGAGAGGGGGAGTAATTTAGCCGACACACAGCTGATAAGTAGCAAAACCATGACAAGAACTTGTTTCCAGACTTAGAAAAGAAGAATGTGAGACTAAAAGATCTCAAAAGCTCCAATTCTGTTATTCTATGATTTTTTAATACTATTACTTCTTGTGGGTTTCCTTTTTGTTGACTTTTGTTATAGAGCTGGGTCATCTCTTGACTGCACCTCAGCAGAGGGAAAATGGAGATGATGCTGATCAAGAGAAGTGAAAATCAGAAAAAAATTACTTATCACTCATCCTACAGTAGATCACTGACTGTTGAGTCAAATCACCTGAGTTAAAATCCCATCTCTGATGCTTACCATCTGTGTAACCCCAGGACACTCATTTAACCTTCATGGGCCTCAGTTTCCCCTCTGTAAAAGGAGGAGATTTGGCTAAATGGCCTTTGAAATTCCTTCTAGCTCCACATCTGTGATACATTCATTGCCTAGTTCCTGAAAGGACTCAGAAAAGTTTTGTTGTTGTTGCTGCTGCTGCTCCTTCGTTCTCAAAGAGGACCAGTGACATCATGAGAATGATAACTTGACCTGCACATGAATTGATTTAAGTGAGGCAGCCTCATTCTCTCCTCCAGAGCCATTAAAATCCAGTGGCAAAACAAAAGTCAAGACAACTGGTGATGACCCAGGAGGCAGTAGATGATTTTGGCTTTTCTAAATTAAGGTCCTTCCCAGGCAATATCTGAGGCATCGTCCATTGAATGACTAAGGGCTAAAACTTTAGAATCTAGTGAAGTGAGATGCTTTCATGATAATTCTCTTGTATCTTGGAATTATAAGTTATTAGGGCTAGAAGGATCCTTAAAGATCATCTGGTCCAAGCTTTGAAACCAGATTTGTTGTGGTGGTTTCATATACTGGATGTAAATCCAGGGTTTAAGTCTTACTTCTGCCACTTCCTTGTTTTACAACCACGGACAATTCCCTTTAATAACCAGGCCCTCAGCTTCCTCATATGTAAGGTGACATGTCTTTGTTTCCAAACTTTGACCCTTATCTCCAATTTTTGCTCCTTCAAAGCAGTATAAAAAGTGCTGCTTTTGGAGCCAAAATAACATAGCTATAAATTATATATAGAATATAGTCATACATATTGGTAGGGATGTTGCTCATTTACTCATAAGCCTTTGTTTTACAGATTAAGAAACTGAGACCCAGGGAGGCAAAGTGAACTGACCAAGATCAAACAGGTGTTGGGTAGTAGAGCCAGAATTTCAGCGGTAGAAAGAGGGGTGATTGTTTTCTGACTTCATATCTGTTGTGCTTTCTATAACAGTCCCCCTCCCCCAACTCTAGTCCAGGTCCAGGCCCAGGTCCTGTCAGTTTCTAGGCAAGTCACTTCCAGTCCAATGCATCTCCACAAACTTTATTAAACACTTATTCTGGGGAAGCGACTGAGACCACAAAATTTTTAAAAAAATAAAAAAATGATTCCTTTCCTGCTGGGTGATTACCGTCTAAAGTGGGGCCAGGAGGAGATAACATTCTCTCAACCTCTGTCTCTTCATATGTCAAAAGAAGGCAAAGTCCAGAAAAGGCTTAGTAAAAATGCAAAGTTCTACAGAAATGTGAGCTCATCCCAGGGGAGGGAGAAAGTTGAGGAGGGACAGGAAGAGGATTTTTGCCTGGGTCTGGGTTTACCATAGTGTCTCAAAGAAATTCTGGGTCATTTTCTGCCTCCCTAGACCAACCAAAGCACTGGCGAACGCTTCTTTCTTCTGGGATTCTCCGACTGGCCATCGCTCCAGCCGCTACTCTTCGCCCTGATCCTCTTCTGTTACCTCCTTACCCTGATTGGCAATTCTACCCTCGTGTTCTTGGCGGTCCGTGATCCCCGCCTCCACGCGCCTATGTACTACTTCCTCTGCCACCTCGCCCTGGTGGACGTATGCTTCACCACCAGCGTTGTTCCGTTGCTGCTGGCCAACCTTTGGGGCTGGGCAAGGGCGCTGTCCCGCGCCGGGTGCATGACCCAGCTCTACCTCTCCCTGGCACTGGGTTCCACCGAATGCGTCCTTCTGGCGGTGATGGCGCTGGACCGCTCGGCCGCCGTGTGCCGTCCGCTACATTACACAGCCCTGGCTTCTCCCGGTCTCTGCGGGGCGCTGGCGGCTGCCTGCTGGCTGGGTGGCTTCACCAATTCGCTGGCGCAGACCGTACTACTGGCCACGCGACAGCTGTGCGGGCCCCGGCTTGTGGACCACTTCATCTGCGAGCTGCCAGCCCTGTTGAAACTGGTCTGCGGGGGCGGGGGCGCGGTGGAGCGGCAGATGTTTGCTGCTCGGGTAGTTATACTGTTGGTGCCCTCCACTGTCATCCTGGTTTCCTATGGGGCTGTGGGCCAGGCGGTATGGAAGATGAAATCCCAGACGGGGAGGAGAAAAGCAATGGGGACCTGCGGTTCCCACCTCACTGCTGTCTGTCTCTTTTATGGTTCTGCCATCTACACATACCTGCAGCCCACACACAGTTACTCCCAAGCGCAGGGCAAGTTCATCTCCTTGTTCTACACTGTGGTCACTCCTGCCCTCAACCCTATCATCTACACCCTGAGGAACAAGGAGGTGAAGGGGGCTGCGAAAAGGCGTCTGGGCAGAGTAGAGTGGAGGGGAAGATAAGGGTGGAGTTAGGGAGAGTTTCTCTTCTCAACCCAAGGGTCACATTATTTGTCAGTGGGACAGTCCAGTGGTGAGCTCAAAGAAATAGCTCTCAAGACGTTCCAGAACTAATGGCATGAATAGATCTTGCCTATTGAATCCTCCCAGACTGAAGGAGAACATATCCCCAGCATCCAAATCCACATTGGATAAGAGAAACAGTTTTCATTCTAGATATTTTCCCAGTTAATGGAATCTATGGATGAATAAAGATATGGCTGATGTTCTAAAGAAGCTTCCAGTTTGATAAAGGACATATGGTCCCTCCCTTTGGGGAACTGTAAGAGGAGACTAGACCAACACATAAGAAGCATAGACTGGGGTGGTCTATGCAATCAAAAGACTTAAGCACTTAAATAGGCAACTAGGGGTCATGAAACGGATTAGGATGAGAAATATCCACTGGGCATAGTCAGGTTAGTCCTGGAAAGAAAGGACTTTTTGAGATTTTGAAAACACCAAAAGATTTAAGTAGTAGATAGAAAGCAGAGAGACATCTAAGAGAACAGAGAGGACCCACATGTAAAATGTATGGAGGTTAAATGAGGAAAGGGCCATGTTGGGAAGGAGAGAAAGGAGTAGAATGGGATCCAATGAAACTTCAAAGCCCCACTAGAGGGTTTGGGGATTGTTAAAGGAGGGAAGTTGAATAGGAATGACAACAGATAAGTGTTCCCCCATCTTTCCTAAACTCTTGTTACAAGCAGGAGAATAATTATTCTAGCACAAAACTATTTCCTGGAAGACTTCATTTCCCTTATGGCATCAACCACTCCTGCAGGAGAGAAAAGTAGCACATCTTCCCTTGTTCCCCCCTTTTCTCAGGACACATATAGGAGTATTCATTTAAAGAATGGGCAGAGGTATAAAATATATAATTTTACATCAGATACAACCAAAAGCAGGATAAAAGAACAATTTCTTTCTCTTCCATGCATTGTAGTTTAGTGGTGGCAGGATAATTAGCTCTCTTTATGACGCATCATCTCCATTGTGGTATAGGAACGGAAAAGGGTATCTTGTCTGTTAACCTGGAGAAACAAAGATAATCTCCTTGTTCCCAACATCCAATTTACTGTAATGGAAGAATTCTTCAACTTAGGGTCAAGAGAAATATGTTTTAATATAGTCTTTACCATTTACTTGCTACGTTACCTAGAGAAAATTCATTTTGTATCACCTTCAGTAACTATAACACAACAAGCCTTTGTCTACAAAGAGCATTTAAAGGATTTTATTTAAATATCGCATTAGAAGTATACTGCTATAGAATTACTAAACTTGAAATGAATTCCTTAGTTACCTTTCTTCCAGCCATCTCTTTTTCTACTGTTCTACTCTACTACACCACCACCACTACTAGTCTTCCTTCCCTATTTTACCTACTTCCTTCTCTCCCTCCTTTCTCCCATTGAAAAGCAAAAGAAAACAAAACAACGAAACCCTTGTAGCAAATATGCTAGCCAAAATATACATACGGAGACAGGAATTGGCACTAAAGGACTAAGTAATAGAGGATTCCTCTATTCTGGCTCCTTTTAGCAGGCTTTTATTCCCTGCTCTCCTCCCTCTCCCTTTCATTTTCATGAGACCTAAAAGATCTTGGGCTGAAGGAAAGTGGGGCTGCCTCTGGTTGTTTTGGCAGAGGACTTAAATGTGCTTAATGGCACAGGATGCCCACAAGGGAATTAGGAAGAATGAGGACTTTCTAACCCTTTATCAGATTGAGAGTTGAAAAAGAGCTTGCCCTACCTGAATGGGTGAGGTTCAAAGACAGATTACATGCCTCTGGGCTTTACTAACCTGCTTGGCTATTCTGGTTTCCAAAAAAAGCTTGGCTCCTGGAGTGAAGATTTACCATCTGGAAGGGAAAAGCTTTCCATAGTAAAGGATCTGGGAACTAACAGATTTCATGATAGCAAGCAAAAGTTCTGAGGGATTTTTCCTAGCCCAATACTGGGTTTGTGAAGGACCTCATCTGGAAAAGAGAAGCTTAAGCCACTAGGTTCTAAGCTAAGCAAAAAAATGATAAAGCTCACTTCCTTTTACAGAGAAGAGGTGACCAATAAGCATTTATATAGTGAACCAGTTTCTGATGTCACAGCTGAATTCAACTCTTCTAGTGTCCAGGACTAGTGCACTATCCCCTGCAACATCCATCTGCCTATCTGGTAGAATTTTCACTGAGGAATCCAGCTTTGGGTAAAGTTGGGAAACAGAGATAACTTCCATAACTTCATTCCCAGTGGAATCTTAGCGATGACCGTGAGACCAGAGGAACATCACCTGGAAAAGAGCAGCTGAGCTTCACCAGGCATAGATTACATAACATAGGAGACTAGTGAAGATGAGCTCAAGCAGGAGCAGCAGCACGATGACATTGCCCAAAGACATCAGTGGCACTGAAGTGTTGGAGATGTGAGCGACCTCTCCACCAATGTGCCTTGGCTCTAAGTGTTCTCTAGGGAGCTCTGGGCCTAGAGTCAGGGAGACCTGAGTGCAAATCCTGCTGCAGTTATTTCCTAGCTATGTGACCCTGGGCAAGTCACTTAACTGCTGCCTGCCTCAGTTTCCTCAAATGCAAAATAAGAATCATAATAGCACTTACCTCAGAGAGTTGTTGGGAAAATCAAATGAGATATTTGTCAAGCACTTAGCCAAGTGCCTGGCACAGAGGAAGATCTTAATCTGTTACCCCTTTTGTGTCTCTTCATGTGTGCCCCCTATGATCATCTAATCATCCCACTAATAATGTGCATTTGTCAGAGAGCATGCCCTAGGTTTATGGGGAAATGTTCTATCACTATTTTTCTTCCTATGGTATTTCATTAAATGCCTTTGCTTTCAACAGCTTGTGTCCTTTAGCTGACTGGTAAAAGTAAACAGATTTCAACGGCTCGTGAAGGGGGAAAAGGACAACCATTTGTTAAGAGTGTGGATCTCTTCTCAAGTACTATCTCATTTGATGCTCACAATAACCCTGTGTGCTATTATGATGCCCATTTTATAGCCGAGGAAACTGAGGAAGACAGAGGTTAAGTGACTTGCGCAGAGTGACATAGCTAGTAAGTGTCTAACATAGGATTTGAACTCAAGTCCTCCTCACTTGGGTCCAGTGCTTTATCCTTTGTGCCACCTTGCTGACTCTGGATGGGAATTATGATTTTGAGTGGTTGCAGACTCACAGGGTACCTTGGAGCTGGGGAAGTCAATCTGGGGGTGGGGATGACACACACAGAAAGAGGTGTCTTAAGATGCTCCAGTAATAGTGCTGATTACATACATCAGCATAAGGATTTCCTAATGTGGAAACTCCCTCTATGAATGCATATTGGCAACTTTCTGGAGTATGACTTTAGGTTAAGGGGCTTCAACAGGGTCCCACAGCTAGTATGTATCAGATATAGATTTTAAACCCAGCTCTTCCTCACTCCAAGGACAGCTATCTTCTCTAAGTAACAATACAAGGCAATAGATGCTAAATATAAAATTTGTGGCATGGACACTAACTGTAGAATCCAGACTTCAGAGAACTCTTCAGAGAAATCACAAGGAATCTACTAGCCTAGGGAGGCTTCACAGATGTGGGGCCTTAGCTGGTCTTCAGGTAAAGCATGAAGGACAGACAAAATTGAGATAAGCAGAGAAGAGTGAAGAGAACCTGAACAAAGATATACAAATGAGGAAACATGACCACTGTGCCTATTAGGAAAGATCCAGAATTCACTACCATGCCAACAATTATTGGTATGTTATAGAATATACAATGTTGCTATTTACTTTATAATGCTATCTACTTTTTCTCTCTATGCCACTATGGCTTCCCTTATCTCCTAGCTTCCCTCAGTACTCCTAGGGGTTCTATATACTCCTTCTTTGTTTAAAATCTCCTCTACCCCCCATATAAAAATCTCTTCTGTCCAAGCAGGGTATTGGTCAAAACCTTTGCCCTGATATGGAAGGTATACCAGAGCATACCAGAATCAGGCCCATCAATTTTTTGGTCTTATTTTTCATTGCTCTTAACACAATTCATTTGCTCCAATTGAGCCATCCTATTTCTTGTTCTTTAAATAGACTGATCGTCTTCCCCTTTGTGGCTTTACCTGGAGCTCCTCTCATACAGGGGTCCCCAGAAAAGTTCCCTAGATTAAAAACCATGTTGTGGGTCCAGCTAAACGAGCTGTGACTGGTTTCTTTTACTAGAACAGAGAAAACAGTTTAAAATAAAAGATATTTAAACAAATAACATAGCAAAATAAATGATAAGAAAGACCCCCAATATGCAAAACCTGTTATACTATGAGATTCAGCAAGAAATTCTCATGTAGGGTACAGCATCTGGTTGTAGGTGCTTAATGTATGTTTATTTACTATTGACTATTTACTTGTGAGCCACTAATGTCCTCTGGTAATGTCGTTAGCTAAGCTGCTCTCTCTACAGAGTTGGGATCTGCCTGCTATGGTAGTGTCTCTGTTAGCCACGTGCTCTCTCTGCCTCCATTCAGCTGCTCTCTACCACCATCTTCTGGCATTTCATTTTTTAGTCTTTTTAGGTCTTCTGTTCTCTTCTACCATCTGCTTGGTGTAGCTGTCAGACAGCCTGTCTTCTGCAGAAGGAAGACTCAAATAAATCCAGGCATTTTTAGTCCTACCTGGTCAGGTTGTTAGGAAAAGCCAGCAGAAGTCCTTAGGCTTAGATTAAGTCTGGCATTAGAGTTGAGTTTTCTCTTACTGGGTTTGGCCTCTATGTTCTCAGTTTCCTGATTTAGGCTTAGAAAATTGCTTTTAAGTTTCCTCATATTTCCCAGTCATTTGCTCTGTATCCTGAGAATTCTGCTTATCAAAAATCCCTTAACGAGTTTTGGGGGAGTTAGCAGGTGAGAGTCTCTTCTCAGTCTCTAGGAATGCCCCCAGTTACCTCGCAATTCAATTTGTCCTGAAAAGGCCCAGGTAGAACCTGTGGAAATGTTGACCTCTGCCCTAATCCCTTTGTCTAAATTCCTGCCATCAACACAATCACTGATTTCTCCACACCTGCTGTCCTTCCCTGGGAATTCCTCCCCTTCCCCTTTCACCTTTCTAAATAAATCAATAAATCCATCCTTCAAAGTTCAGCTTAAGTTTTACCTCTTCTGTGAAGCCTTGCTGGATGTGTCCCAGTCCAATAGTTTTCTCTGACTTGTGATTTCATTTAACACTTACTTTCTAGACTATTCACTTGGCATTTATTTGGCAAATACTACTTTGTGTAGTGGCTTCCTATTGCCTACAGGATCAAATGTAACATCTTGTTCGTTTTTTAACACCCTTCATAACATGGTCCCTTCCTTCTTTTCCCTGCTAGCTACTATTTCAAATTTTCCCCCTCCTCTTTTGTGACTAAACTCTTTTTTTTCAGTATTTATTTTAATATTTACTATTGTCTGACAGAGTTGTTTTTTTTTGAAAACATTTTATTCTTTATTTATTTTTCACAAACATTTTATAAACATTTTGAGTTCTGAATTCTCTTCCTCCTTCCGGCCATTGCCCCCACTATTGAGAAGGCAAGCAATGTGATATCAATCATACATGTGAAATAATGCAAAACATAGCTCCAAATTAGCCATATTGAGCACACATAGTCCATGTGAACATTTGGGGTGGATTCTTTAAATTTGTGCATCCTGTGTTTCCTTTGAGCTGTTTCAATTCTGCTTTGCTCATAGAGCACAGCACCTTCTTTGATGTGGGCACACCATACTGAGTGGTCCTGTGCCAGTGTCTCCCATGCCATATAACCAATTCCAAAGTTCTTGAGAGAGACCTTGAGGGTGTCCTTGCATCGCTTCTTCTGATCATGCGAATGCTTGCAAGAGCTAGCTTAGTGTTTGAGAGGCTCCAAAGGAAAGCTTGGGAGAGAAGAGGTATTAGACAGATTACCAAACTGAAGGTCTACAGAGCCATTGTGCTAACCTCATTGTTGTATGCTTGTGAAACCTGGATAGTGTACCAGCACCATGCCAGGAAACCAAATTGCTTCCATTTGAATTGTCTTAGGAGGATTCTGAAGATCACCTGGCAGGATTAGGTACCAGACACAAAGGTCC